>JAUIMY010000215.1:0-56943 GCA_033557855.1 Hydrochus callosus | reverse complement strand
GAGTAACGAAAGCGTTTTGCAATAGATGGATACGCTCAGTCAGTGTTTCTATTATCCTTGATTTCTCTTCGTGAGAAATTTCCAGATTTTTGTTGCGGGAATTAAGTTTGTTCAGCTCTTCTTTCAACCTGGATACTTTTTGGACGTATTGTTTTATATGAGCCGAATCAGTGAGAATTTCATTAACTTGTGGTCTGTTCTTGATTGTTTTTGCTCTCTGGGCGAATCTATTGAGAAGAGGTTATAGAAATTAATTTATGTTAATTTTATTGAAAGTTGAGAATAACACTGAACAAGCTGTAATTAGTATTTGAGTATTCAAAAATTTAGTGTATTACTTTCAGTTTGATTTTTAGAATATGTACATAGACTTATTTCTGGAATACATAGTGTGAAAATGCGAACGTAAATAATTTGATACTTACGCTAGGGTTGAATGCCCATTTTCAATGGAAAAAGGGGTGATTGTTGCAACAATCAAAGTCTTAGCATTTCCCCCTAGAGAATATTGAAGCATCCTAGTCAGTTTTGAGTCTCTGAAGTTGACAAAGTCTGAGCCATCGCTCAATTGTCGAATTACAAGTCCCAAAGTCGACAAAGACCTGAAAATTAGTTTATTCGATTATATATGTCACATTATTTGTTTTTTAGAGTTTAATTTTGGAATACCCACTTGTTTATGTGACTACCTTCTTTTAATTGGAGGCCAGTTGTTTTTGATCGTCCAACACGTTCCGATCCAGCTAAATCCACCAAATTTAATTGGGATACTTGTACAGGTGCATCACTGTCTGGTCCATCAATCACCTCTGTTGACTCTATTATCTGGAATAATTTTTTTCAGTTTTGTTTCATATGAAGTATGTTATACTTCAATCTAATCTAGATCATTTGAATTGATACATACTATTCGAAATATAGAGTGGCTTCTGCTGCTCCTTTCATTCATGTTTGTTTCGCCAATTTGTCTATTTTTGCTGCCTTTTCTCATTTCTGCTAAGACTTCTTCAATGGATGTAGTTACTTGCTCTTTTACAGTAACAGTAACTACACCAGATATATCTTCCCTGAGTTTAACATCTTTATTTTCTTTGTTAAGAAGGTCGTTAATTTTTTCATTATAGATCTCTAAGTAGGACACACTGTAAATAATGCAAATGTGAGCAACCTTCATCTATACCCCATGTCGCACAGGTCTGACATAACGATAGATTTCTGTAAAAACGATGCATCCAGGGTACAACACGAAGAATTGGCGATTAAAATTTACGAAAAGATTTGATTTATCAGTAGAAGTCTTTTAATTATGATTTTGACATTCTAATGTAATGAGCATTAAAAAAATGGCTACAAAATGTACAAGCAATAATTTAAAATTCTAATTATTAATCCAATCGGTCCTATGGTCTCCATGTCGCTATACATTTGCCTATGAAAATCTACAAGTTTCTTGGGAAAACAAAAGATGCTTTTGAAATATAGTATTATAGGAAATTTACCGAATTAGGTATTTTCTCTTTGAATTTTTTCGTATGAGAGCAAATAAATGATCAACAGCTCTAGGGATGATTCCACTTTCACGTTGATTGCCCATCATTGTGTGTGTCTTCCCGGAGGAAGTTTGTCCATAAGCGAATACTGTAGTATTGATGCCGGATATAGCCGTCTGAACTAATGGCTCAATAACCTTATCGTATATCACTTGAGTAGTTTGATCCACATCAAAAATGTGATCTAAAAATAGCCAAATTTTTATTAAATTCAAAACGGCAATGAAGGCTTTGCCGGTAGCAAAAACGTTCTACTTGGTGAAGGATTTCTTGCTGTTGTGACGTCAAATTGATTCTTAATTGACTTTGCGTACAAAAGCATAATTCATCTATCTATTTAGTATAGTTTTGATCACCACTCTACGTTCTAGGACAGCATCTTACCAAATCCATAGGGCTCGTGGCATAATTGGCCATTATCATCTATTTGATAAATGATGTTGTTCTCTACATTCCACCTTTTCTTTTCTCCTGAGGCAATTTCCCTGGGAAGAAGTGGTCTCACGCGGATTGCCACTTGGATATTATCACTCATCTTTGCCTTGAATGAATGATCGATGTTTTAAAGTATGTAGGTATGGAGATATACAGTGGAACCTCGAGATACGGCATTTCTACATATATTTAAGATACGAGGAAAGTATGAGTGAAAAATTCGTCTCTAAATACGAACATTGACTCGAGTAACAAGCAACGAACCAGGCTATTGGTATGCGTGGACCTGTATAATATATTTTTGACGCACTTACAATATTGTCATGAACCATCATCCAAGTTTCATTGTAAAGTATGCACTTTGCTTTGGTATAAAATCAAACAATATTTAGGCTAAATTTCAATTATTAACCCTTTAACTACGGCGGTCGTCAATAAGCTATAATTTTCCAGTATTTAAAGGATTTACACTTTATAAAATCTATCTTTTAGGCTTTTGTTAGTCTAGGTCACAGCAAGATGAATAGATTTGAGAAATTGGCCTTCTCTTGCATTTTTAATGAAAGCAAATCAAAAACACAATCACTTAACTGAATATGAACTTACCACTTGAGAAGTTCCAGTCAAGATAAATGGAGAGTATAAAAAGATGTCAGTGCCAGCTATACGGCAGTAACGTCCACTTAATTAATAATTTGCGATGCCATTTTCCTCAATCATGCACGAAAACTAAACCTATATTAGGTAGGTAAATTGTAAACATAAATGCTTTCAACGGCCAACAAGTTTGAAAGATTCTACTGATTGACAGATGCAATCAGAAAAGATCATAGCACATTTTTACGGAACAATAATTTACAGATTCTATTAACGCAGAACCAGTTTATATAATCAATTAGGACACTCCTACAATTTAGTAGTTCAAACAGGTACTACATAGATAGCAGCACAATGACCCGCTACTTGCACTGAATGGATAATTGCATATTGCGGCAAAATAGCAATACTTATTCACTATTTTACGACGTATAGTTTCCTAAAATTATGACGTAATATCAAAAATATTTCATTCAAGAATAGTAGTAAAATTTCAAATAGTTGCTCCATCTATTCAGAAGCGTGTGAAGTTCCCTTCAAATTGTAGTTGTCCAGCAGAACTTATGGACTTAAATAACTCTATGGCTAAATGTGCATAATCAACCGAATCTAAAAATGCAGAATGATGTTCATATTTCCATCACATGGCACATTGAAATTTTAAATTTGCTACTATGAATATTATTTTTCCTCTTATGTTATGTAAGCCATTATGACGTCATAAACAAAAATTACGACAATATACACGCAATATGGAATCCTAATGAAGCAATATATTCTTTAAACTTCGTTTTGAAGAGTAGATGTAATTAAAACTGGGTTACTAGGTACTTCTAAATTTTAAATTAATCAATTATAAAATTACATTTCGTTCTTTAAAGATCCGAAAATAACATTCAATATTCGAAATGCAATTAACACAAATATTTATACATCAAAGCGAGATCTTGAACTTTGATCTCAATTTTTATTTTAGGTTAGACGTTCAGCCGAAAAACTATTCCACACATTATAACATTTACAATGTTAGCTTTAAGGAATATATTCCACTCCAAAATCAAGGATATTAAGAATACTGGTGCTCTCAAGAAGTATATTCGATTCAATTCCACTTTTCTTGCGGAAAATGGGAATTGTCAGGTTGAAGAGGTTAAAATTCCTGTACCATGGGGCCACATAGCTGGAAAATGGTGGGGTCCACAGGATAAGAGGCCCATACTGGTTTTACATGGATGGCAGGTTCGTTTTTCGATTGTGTGTAATCATTGTAATAAGTTTAACCCTTTACCTACGGCAGTCGTCAATAAGCGACCGGGGTTCATAACGTTACATTTTTCCATTAGTTAAAGGGTTAATATGAAATGTTCGGATATTGACTTAATTTTTTTACACGTATAACTCTTTAGGGCCGGTTGCACAAATGTGAATTAATTTTATACCTGGTATAAATTTATTACGTTGATAAACTGTCAAATCTGTCACATTGAGGGCCATTTTGATGACTCTTTGTTACAAATACATAGACTTACTAAAATACATAGAGATTTACGAACACATTGGCCTTACTGCACAAAGAAGGGATTCAAAAATTCATTCAGTGTATAGAAGGCTCCAACAGTTAGGAACTCCATCACATGTTATTTCAATCTTCTCATGGTGTAATTTCTCCATTCACCAGGCAGCTTATTAACCCATTAGCACCCGCTGTACTTGCAATGACGTTTTCACTCGACACTCCACTTCTAGGGATATATTGTTTGTCAGTGTAGATAATAAGTGGAGAATTTGAAAAATAAAGGATTAAGTGGAGCTTTTGCATTTGATATGATGTTTGGTCGTTAATGGGTTAAATAGTATTGCACCCATATTTCTCTTTATAGAGGATATGAAACTGTAACCCACCATATGAAGATTATTAGATATATGCCCGGTTGAGATATCTTACTAGTCAGACTAGCGAGACTACTCTGTATTTTTTGAATAGGAATGCATTGCAAATGCACGGTCACTAGCGGCTGCTGTACAGAATGTTGCAAATTGGAGACCATAAATCAGTCCTTGTTCTAAGAATGCAGTACGAAAATACATGCAGATAAGGTTCTGCCTTTTAACATTAGTTGTATTACCATTTCAAGGTGGAAAAAATAACAAGCAAGTACCTAAACCTTTGCTGCAACTTCAGTTTTCTGTCCACAGGTGATACTCTCTTTTATTCATTTATTTCTATCCAAAACAGATTATTCGTTATACATCATTATTTACCAATTGCATTGCGTAACATAGTGTGACTAACTATGAAAATGATGTTTCTATTAAAATTGCTGTGGGCTAGATTAAACAAAAATTGTTACTCCACGTAATGGCACAATAAAAACATATTGCTAATGATATCTATATCACAATGTATGTAATAAATACGTGCCCTTGTCGTCATTTGATTGGGAGATGATTAAAAAAAAATTAAAGCCTGAGATTATTATTATCAAAAATGCATCTTAGCTAGGTGATATAGCCAAAAAACAAGTGAACACTAGCAATGATGCACTGCATTTCTCTGGTCCAAGAGTATTTCATCCATCCAATATGACCAAATTCAACAATAAATTAAATTGAAAGATGCCAAAAATAAACCATGGAATAGATGTATAGTTGAGAAACTTTAGGTATGTACCTATTAAATAAAAAAACACCTGGTATAATAGCTCAACCATTTAAATTGGTATTCCCATGCACATGTTAGACAGCAAAAAGTACTCAATTGAGTGTAACACAGGATACATAATAAGGTGATTTAACAGTCCACGAGCGACCTTTTTGCGATAAAACTAAGTGCAATCTTTAGCACGTTCAACAATAAATACTCTAGCACCTCTTTGGCCATACGTTCCCATTATCCATATCGTTTAATAATATTAAATGCTCAGCAAGAGTAGATTCAATATTCACCTACTTATTAAACCTTGATCTTAAATACCAAACATAAATTTTTTACGATACTACTATTACTGCTTGTGTAGTTGATAAGTGATGTATCACTTCAATGTGTTCATATAACGCTTTTCCCCTGGGGAGAGGTGTAAATGGTTTATTACCTCTCAGGCCATGTTAGCTAGGTACAAGGTTTGTCCTCAAAATCTTGTAACGTAACAAACCATAAATATTCACAATCTTGTCCTACCCACCAATTTAATGATGGGTAGTTCCTAAATACAAACAGATGAAATCCATTAGGCCTATCTGAAATGATCGCTCCAAGGTGTAACATGCTGTGCAGGCGAAGCCTTAAACTGATGGCTAGCGCTGTTATGAATATGCGGTCGAATTCAAATGCAGCCCTTGCCTGCGAAGAAGTGCAGATCCCAGTGCCTTGGGGCCATATTGCCGGTAAATGGTGGGGACCGAGAAATGCCAGACCCATTTTGTGTCTTCATGGAATTCAGGTGTGTGGGCCTTTTTAATAAAATATGCCTATATCTACAGTTGTAAGATATTTAAAAAATTATTGTAGTGATTGGAATACTTTTTATCTCGATTGTTATTATTATCCTGATTGGGATAGTTATTATCCTGATTATCATAATCATACTTCTCATGATGGAGTTTTTATTTTAATTTTAGGACAACTGTGGGACATTTGATACCCTAATTCCTTTATTACCAAAACACGTCGGGTACTTAGCTATTGACTTTCCTGGGCATGGACGGTCATCTCAAATTCCCAACGGCATGTTTTACCATTTTATGGATGCTGCAATACTGGTGAAGCGAATTAAAGAGCATTTCAATTGGCCTAAATTGTCACTGATGGGTCATTCAATGGGCGCCATAATCGGCTATTCCTATGCGGTTCTCTACCCCAAAACAATTGATTACTATATTGGGATGGATGGCTTAAATCCTTTGCTTTTCGATAATCGACTCGATATGACTGCGAAGAGTATAGAAGAGTTTCTCAAGTTCGACGCGTATAATAGTTCCGCGAGACCTCCGAAGGCCTATACCTTCGAGGAGATGGAGAAAATGTGGCACGAAGGCTCCCGCAAGTCTGTGGATTTGGACAAGTGCAAGTATATATTGGAACGGAACATCGTCCCATCGAAAGAACATCCTGGAAAGTTCCATTTCGCTAGAGACGTTCGCACTAAAACTCATCCCTTATTGGGTTGGACGAAGGAGGACATTTTGGAGGCTGCTCGAAGGGTCACCTTCCCTATGTGCGTAACTCTTTCCACCAAACACACATTCGAACGGCACAATAAGATGGTGCATGCTGCGTATGAAATTGTCAAGGATCGGGTACAGTTTTTGTTCGATTACAAAGTTGATGGGACCCATCATGTGCACTTGAATAACCCGGAGTTAGTGGCCGGGTTAATAGGCCGTTTCATTGAGTCGCACCAAGGAAAAATTGATGCTGAGAAGAGTCGTTTGTAATGTCGCACATGTCGTTTACGTGTGGGGAGAATATCGGAGGATTTATTCAATTTGCCGAGTTGAGATTTCTTCGGGTGAAAAATTAAAATGAGATGATTTATGCACGTGTTATATTAAAAATGTTATGCAAATAGCTACAAATTTGTTTTGAAGAACTTGGTTTTATACCCAAACCGGCGCAAGGGTTTAAATCTGACAGTTCGATAATATCAATCCTGTACATTTGATATCGTTATTAAATTGTTGATGTCAATTTATCATTGACGATAGACAATATTTCGTGTACTTAAGGTACTATTTGATGAGACATGAAAAATAGTAGATTGTTTAACAGGTGTCCTTTATGGTGTCATAAAAGAGACGTTGAATAAAATAATGTGTTTTTATGATACCTGTTGTCTGATTTTATTATTAAGGCTGGGTGTTGAGGTCATCGTAAAAATTAAAGGCCACCATTAAAATGAAACCTAATTATTAGTCAAGGCAAATACCTCTACTTTTGTATCCAATACCACTTAATAATATTAAGTCCCTTTGTAGATGCAATGATTTACTGGTGTAAAGTTCGGCTGCTTTGGTGTCATAAGTTTGGGAATTTATACAACCCTTAATTCTTTGAGGTCCTATGTCGGGGCAGCCCTGACTTTCCACATTTTGTGTAGATAAAATGGGACCACAAAGGGTTATTTGGATGTATGAAATTTCCAAATTTTGCCGTGCCACACGAAATAAGTGGATATCTTAGTTTTGTACCTATAGGGTGGTAGACCTATTTGCATCAAAATTAATTCTCGTATTGTACGTTAGGCGGAGCCGCCGCATAAAACGTTGTCCTTTATCCTGCAGGACAATTGTGGATCGTTCGACACTCTAATTCCTCATCTTCCAAAGAAAGTCGGTTATTTGGCAATCGATCTCCCTGGCCACGGCTGGTCTTCGCAAATCCCAGGGGGCATGTTCTACCACTTCATGAACGGTCCTATTCTGCTGTGCCAGCTCAAAGAGTACTTCAATTGGCCCAAGTTGACTTTAATGGGCCACTCACTCGGCGCGATCTTCTCCTACACGTACGGCTCGCTCTTCCGCAATTCCGTCGACTTTATGATCTGCTTGGATGCGCTGAACCCGTTGGTTTATGATCGCCGACTGGAGCGGACGATCAAGAGCATTGAGGAGTTCCTCAAGTACGACTCGCACAATTCCAGTGACGGGGAGCCGCCTAGTTATACGTTGGAGGAAATGGGCCAACTTTTGCATAAGGCTACACGGGGGTCGGTTGATTTGAGCCATTGCAAGTATATACTGGAGCGGAACGTTTTGCCTTCGAAGGAGAATCCAGGGAAGTTTTATTTCGCTAGGGACGCCAGGTTGAAGACTGGACCTTTGCTGAGTTGGACGGAGGAAGATGTGATCGCGGCGGCGGAGAATGTTGATTTTCCCCTTTGCGTGACGTTAGGGGATAAGAGCCCGTTTATGAAACACGGCGCGTTAGCTAAGAAATGCATGGAAATTATAAAGAAGAAAGTGGATTTGGAATTTCAGGTGACTAAAGGCACGCACCATGGGCACCTGAACAATCCTAAGGAGATTGTTGATATTGTAGTGCCTTTCATCAACAGGCATTACAAAGAAGAGGGCAGGAGATTGAAAAACAAATTATGAGTTTTCTAAATGCTTGTTTCTAGTTGATTAACCGTTGAATGATGTCCTTTATGGTCATGTGTACTCATGATAAAGTCGTATTTTTGTATATTATTGTTGAGTGTTATTTATTTTAAATTTGATATTCATCCTCCCGTGAAATGATAGCAATAACAGTATTTATTCTCATAGGCATGTGGACGCATTTCTGTGGTACATTAAACTTTGGTTTCTGGACGATTTGTTTAATTAAAAAATCCTTGAATCCTATCCCAACTCAATTATTCCATACAAAATTTCAACAGTTTAGTCGCATTACAAAATCTCATGCTGGCCTTTTTTAGTAGGAGTGTTAACAAGTAATGGAGGGTCTTGGAAAATAGAGGCGTATTTTTTTAAGAGCATACACCTTTATGCTATGACACCTTCAATATAAGTGTACGCATTTGTAGGATAATTGTGGATCATTCGACAACTTGATTCCGTGCCTCACCAAAAAAGTGAGCTACCTTACGATAGACCTCCCAGGACATGGATTGTCGTCATGGTTACCTCGCGGAATGGTGTACCACTTCATGGATCTGCCTATACTCATAAGACAATTAGTTAAATATTTTAATTGGGCCAAAGTTTCTCTCATGGGACATTCTTACGGAGCAGCTGCTTGCTACAGCTACGGCGCGATTTATCCCAATACAGTGGACTTCTTCGTCAGCTTCGACGCCCTCTACCATCTGACTTACTTCAGAGGCACGGAACAACTGGCGTCGTTCTTCGAAAGGCACATCAAGTATGACAGTTTAGATCCGAACGTCGAACCTCCCAGTTACACCTTGGATGAGTTGAAAAAGCGAGTGATGCAAGAAGGTACTGTTCATGAAGACAAATGCGAGCTCATTCTGAAGAGGAACATAAAACCTTCGAGCAGGCACCAGAATAAATTCTATTTAAGCAGGGATTACAGAGTGAAAGCTGGAGTGAATTTTTACAATGCTAGAGAAGACATAATGGAAGAATGCAAGACCGTCACTTTTCCTGTGTGCGCCTTCATACCTTCCGTTGGTTCACCATATTTCACCGATCCTAAATTTGATGAAGACATCCTTTCCCGAATTCGATCAATAAATGACAATTTTCAAGTGCATTATATTCAAAGTAATCATCACCTGCACCTGAACAACCCTGAGTTACTCTATGATAAAGTAAACAGTTTTATTGAAAAGTATGCTAATGAAGACAGAACATTTCTAAACAGGAAAACATTTCTGTTGTGATTTCTCATTGTATTTTATTAGTGTAACGTGCCCAAATACACTTCGCCAATATATGATTGTTTCTCCACCCTAATAATTTTTTTTATTACAACCGTTGTTTATTATTCTTCTCAAATCAATCGATTCAAATCTGTCTGCGCAAGGACAATGCGTCGATGCCAATCAACAGGTTGGACCAGATGATTTTGCCCGAGGATTCTGCAACCTACCATACACTGTTCTCACCTATCCCATTCATTTCTTCACGATGTTTCAAGGCGATGCCACGTCACCCAAATATTTGGCTGCTTGTTTATACTTCCTGATTACAGTGATAAGTAGTGTTTCGACCCAGTCAACGGTGCCATGGTATGAGAACCTACCAGCAGTCGCAATGGACTACAAAGTGCACATTGATCCAGGAAAAGAGGACTGCTACTTCCAATATGTTAACCCTGGTGCAACTTTCTATGTTAGCTTTCAGGTACAGCCTTCATGATTTTCTGGGTATTTCTGAATTAAAAGTCGATTAAACCTCGAGTTAGATTCGTAGAATGCACTTTTTATTTCGTTTAATAAAAACTTTTGATGTCTATCTACACCCACTCGGTCAATCGGAAATAATAACTGAGTTTATGACACTCATACATCCACGTTGGACCTATTAATAAACCAATGTACCATTGGTTCCATTATTCTTTATTCATTTATTTGTTTTGCATCTTGATTGATTATATGACTCTTCATGCAATACACTGGAAAACAAGTTATAGAAATAATGTTATCTCAGGTGTTGAGAGGTGGTGATGGAATGGCTGGTTTCGCAGTACGACATCCATCTGGACAAATAGTCCATCCATATCAGTGGAAACCGAGCAGCGAATATCAAGATCAAAGTTCAACTGGAGGATACTACTCCGTTTGCATCGACAATCAATTTTCACGGTTTGCAGGCAAACTAGTAAACTTGTACCTTACAGTTGTACGTTACGACCAGTGGGATAAATATACCAAGGAAGTTGAGGAAATCCAGATGAATATGGAGAATTTCACGGTAACTTCAATTTTTTCTCTTCTATCACCAGAAATAATAACATGAGATTAAAAAGTTTTTCCCTCAGAGTACGCCATGACCATCATTACGTATTTATTATAGCTCGATTCGTACACATGCCAAGACCTCATAAACGTACGTCATTTCTTGACAGCGACAAGTAGAGGTTATGTTTATGACATAATTAGACAAACATAACCTCTACTCTTCCCTGTCAAAAAATGACAGGTTTGGTATGTGTACGAATCAACCTGTAACATACGTAGTGATGGTCATGGCCTCTGAGGAAAAAATTTTTTAATCTCATGTTATAAACGCCACGTTTTTCATTATAAAGAAAATCAGTAAGCTCACAGATTTTGAGATAATTTCCACCAACTTAGGAAGTAGACACACATTCTGATTTCGATACCTATATTTTTTCTCCACCACAGACGGGAATCGTTTCGGTGGAAATGAATATAAACCACATGCTCCAACTACAGCACCATTCCCGTGGCCGCGAGACACGCGATTACAATTTACTCAACGACAACAATTCCTACGTTATCCGATGGTCGATAACGCAAATTTTCGTCATAATAATCACCACATGCGTTCAAGTCTATTTTGTCAGAAAACTGTTCGACATAAAGGGACCAGGTAACCGAGCAATGATCTGAGTTTGGAACGACACGAATTGAAGACTGGATTTAGGAGATAAGTTCCATGCATCAATTTATGTTCATATTCGAACAAATTACACCTAAACCATACAGATCTTGTACTTAAGTCGATTAAATGAACTCGAAATTTTATCAACGTCTTCTATGTTTATCGTTATGTTTGAATTTGTCAATTTTCTATTATTAGCTTTTTTTCGATAGTAATTTATTTTTTCTATGATCAAATATAATGTATGAATGTGATGTTACGGTTTTTCATTAGATCTACCCATACTTGCACACACCTAAACTCAGTTTAAGTGGTGGTTTGATACACCCTGTACACATGTGCATGTAGCCTTACAGGCTTAATCTCCAAATATATTATTTATTATATAATATTTATATATTATGCAATATTAATTAGGACCAGTAGTGCAATGACAGTTCAACTTTGAACCACGTTCAGAGTGTCAAATTTAACATATGTAAATATTGTCGGTATACCATATTATGAAATGTGACACATTGAACCTGGATTAAAGTTAAACTGCGATTAAACAACTGGCCCTATGATTTTACTCTATCACCCATTACACACGTTAAAATTTTCAGTGTACCGTTCAAATTTACCACCCTTACAAGTCCATTGTCACATCTAACCTCTCTTGGAATCTTCTAACTTGACTAAACGTGTCAAAATCCCATTGACAGCATCCCGTTTGTCTTCTAAAATTGCAAGGGAGCCTCCGTGATCATCACTTTTAATTTTTCCCCTGGGCACAACAACGATTTCGTCCTCTTTTCTGACTTTAACGCGGAATTGTTAAATTCGAAAATGACAAGCGGCCATTGCCAATTGCGATTCTCCCGCGCGTGTTCTACATCCAAGTAGGCGAACAACGTCACAGGCGCTTCGATTTTGTTTCTGTTCCGTCCTGCCGCGTCAGTAGTATTCGTTACCAGCTCACGTCGCAATTTGCAGTGATCTTGGCTATTTTTAAACGCATTTAGTTTGTGTAAATCCGCAAGTGATGTGTTTAAAACTGATCGCCCAGCTGTGTACACCGTGTGATACGAAATTTAAATTCGATCGTCCATTTCTACGCATTTTTCCCGATTCCTGTGTCCACGGCCTTCGCAGCCGCTTCGATTTTGTTTCTGTATTGCCCGGCCATCAGTAGCATTTGTCACCGACGGGCGTCGCCATTGCGATCAGGCTACTTCCAAACACATTTAGTTCGCCTAAATTCCCAAGGGAGGTGCTGTGTACACTGCGAGAAGCGGAATTTCAATTAAATTTTCCACTTGTACGTAATTTTCTCGACTCGGTGAGTTTTCAATACGATTTTTAAGCCAATTTTCCCCGTTGCGCTTTTCAAGGACACTATTGTCCAAAGCTGACGTCAGCTCTTCTCTGTTATTTCCAACACCCACAACGATTGTTTGTTTTGTTTGTTTGTTTTTGAAAACAGGGCTTCCAGTGTTGACGTTAATCACTGGAAGGCGGCCTGTTTTCAAAAAATTAAGTGTTTAAATTGGAATTGTGCGGATCATTGCGTGATTTTAAACCGTGAAAACGATAATTCCCTCAATGATATTAAATTAAATTAAAAATTCAAATTGGCGCCCATATAAATGGTGTTACAAGTTAATGGTGCATTTTATTCCCCTTGCCCCCCCCCCCACACCATCCCGCTAATCCCCATTTATACAGCTTAAGATTCTTCAGAATAAAATTTTTAATTATTTTGTGTTGATTTATTTTTCTGTATGTCAAAGACAACCGCAACTATGGTCGTGCAGATAATTTTCTGCATTTGTTTCAATAATTTTGTAATAAATAATACTAAAATGTGTCCATATTTGAAGTGCATATATTCAAGTGGTCAACCTTATATGTTATTGTACATTCTTTTTGTGCAAATATTCCAGCACATGAGTACTTAGTATGTTTATAATTTTATTTTAAATCACCAAGATTTCTTGGTGAAAAATCCTAATTACCAAAAGCTAATTACTAAAGAATTAGCAAATGTCATTCCATTTTTATTTAGAAATTGAACTGCCTTCGACACGAAGAACGACGTCAAAGCTGTCAAAATTATGTTAAAAATAAAAATGATCACAACAAATTTGTTGTTTTATTTAAGTTTTATTTGTTATTTACGTTTGACAAACATGTTTGAAGATGTGAAAGCCGAATTATCATATTTATAGTATATTGTAGTATTATGATGAACAATGAAGTCCCCTTTATTGGGACATCGATCGACGGAAGGTCATGGAAAATAAATCATATATCTGCTTTATTCAGTAAAAATTGTCAAACTGATACAGTTGTTCTTATAAGAGTATTATAAAATTTAAGGAACTTCAACTGAAACTATAACAAGACTGCATATAAGATTCATGTTCACTATTTTTTTTAAGACCATAAATAATTAATTATGCAATAAAGTAATAAAGATTTCAAATGAAAACAAACCGAATTGATATTTCAGTTGGACAATTTTAACTAGAGTAAGCAAAGATTTGCACCATTTTTTTCAGGTCTTCATAAATTTTTCATTTAATCCGACACTTATCGAAATCTAAGATAAATGATTCAATTTGTTTTACAAAGGAACCAAATACTGCCATAGCCATCCATTAGCTCAGTGATAAAATCCCTGAGCAGAATTAAAATGAAATGCAAATTCGAGGAAGATATTTTCAAAGCTCTTAAGAAGAAGATGTATACGAAAGTAGAGTACAAGAGATACGAGTTAATAATATTCATTAAGATGCAAGTGCGCACTAGCATTAATCTCAAGTTACAAAACATGGATGGCCGATCATCTTCAAACTGGAATATGAAGATGAAGGTGAAATTGGCGACAAAGGTATAAATATTTTTTAAAACATCGAATTTAATGAGATTATTCGATTTTTTTTTTATTTTTACAGCAATTTTGTGGCCGATGGAATGGTGTTCTATAAATCACAAAATTATAAAGAAGTCGTAAGCCATTTTCAATTTTACTGAAAATAATAATGACCGATGCGATGAGGACAAATATGAATTATCAACGATATTTTTCAAACCACTTCAATTATTGAAAGATGTGTACGTGTGTCCACGTAAAAGTTTGGGCAAATAAGAAAGCAGTCTTTCCAGAAACAGTACACTCTTTCTGACGCAATCAACGCAATTAAAGGCACAAGGAATTATGTACTTCGTCAACGAAAAGGATTGTCCAGATATATTGTACAAAAGTGCCAATTTAAATGTTTCAACATGCAGATCTGGGTATGTAGTTTTATACTTCTATGCATGTGCGTCATGTTGAATTTTACTCTTCAAATTTAAAATTTTGAATTTTTATTCTGCTTCATTCAAACGAAATGTTCATGAATACGGCATGTCGTACGGGAAAGAATGTCAAAATATACCATATCCATAAGAGATTGGATTGAGGTCTTCCTCTAGCGACAATAAATAATACAATATGGGCACCATATTATGCACAAGGGCATCAAAATCAAAGATGATGATAGAAAATACAATTTTATTAAAATCAATATACAGGTTTCACTACCTTCTCTGTCTATAAAGTACCTAAAAAAAGGCATAAATAGAAACAATATATACATTATGATAATACAGGTGGTACCGATGACTATATTGTTATGTACATGATATGGACTTGGAACGGGTTTATAAATATAAATGTTCATCGCTATTTTGGCTTGAAATAATTTTCGGAAAACGCCAGAAGTCTATATCGTTGCTTCAAGTTCCTAGCTCGCACGTGGGGGTTTGCTATTTCAACAGTGTAATTGGCTGGGAACCATCCAGACAATCCGTCACGAATCCGTTCGCCATGGTACCAACCTGCGAATTTAGGTACATGTGAAGATAAATGAAGAGTATAATAAGAAGTTAGTGGTAAAATACGTATCAGTTTTGAAATTCCGAATCGTCTACTGACATGAAGACTGTAAATGCCATCAGCCGATTAGACAATGATCTGAAGTGAAAATTGTAAATACTAACAGTTATTCTGATCATTCTATAAATAGTATTGAAAAACTTTTGAAGAGTACAACGATAGAAAATTATAAATACCATCAGCCATTTTTCTTGTAACATTTATGACGTCTCCTCTGGATAGAGGGAGCTCATCGGGTTGGCTCGCTATGTAGTTGTGAATGGCAGTGACTTGAGGACAATCCCAACATTCGTACAAGACTTCATCTGGGTCATCTGATTTTGGGGGTGACAGAGCTTCAAGCCAACGTTCTTTGTCACTTTCACTACTGCATGAGAGTAACTAGAAAAATAGTTTACAATCATTATAAGTGTCCATTTGATTATTTTCCAATGATGCACAAAATATCTGGCCTTAAAACTACTATGGGAAAGTCACCAAAATTTATTTTGAGAATTTGTCATTGAAGGATGACTTCTGTAATGAACTAATAGAAGTATAGTGAAAAATTGAACTTACAAATTCAACAGTCTTTTCCTCGTGATTTTCTAATATTGTCAGGAATATTAAATGCCTCCCTTGGCTGTCTTTCATAGGCAAAGATGTTAATGTATCCGGATTTAATTCAATTAAATTCCTCGGGCAATAATGTAGAACTACATAGTTGTCTTCACTGCAAACAGACGATATTATGAAGACGTCTTACCGAATTTGAATTCGAGGCAACCAACCTTTTGCACTTCGTAACTAGTAGGATGTCATTGAAAAGGAACAAGAAAAGCGGAACTTTGCTGAATCTTTTTCCGAAAGTCAGTTTGACGTCGTCGCCTCTATTCTGCATTTGTGTTAAATGTCCAGACCGGATGAGCCATCTGGAGTTTGAGACTATTTGTATGGGCGGTACATTTTTCCCGAATTCTAATTGGGTGGCTATTTCCTTCATTTCTGCCTCTCGACCCATTTTTCGAGCTCCTTCGTTGCATTGTGATACAATCTGTAATATAAAAATACAGGTAGCCTATGATTTTTGCAAAAATTTCAAGAACAGCAATGTTTGAATTTTCATTAGTTGGGAAATATTATGGCGATTATAGATTTCCAAATGAGAATGTTAATGAATAGTAATGTTTAATTTTGGTAGTTTGAAAGGGTATTACCTTATTAAGTACAGCTAGTGCATATTGGCATGGCATATACTCGTCATCTTGCGAGTTCAGTCTTTTAAGGACCGCATCAATCAGTAGAGGCCACCTAGTGATTCTTTGCATAGGAAGCATCAAAAAAGAATACAAGGAAAGGGATTGACAAGCAGAGCTTGATTCCAGTTTTCTGAGTATCTCCATAAATCCTATTCTTTTTCTAGAATAAATACTCTATGTTATCGGACAATTAAAGCGAAAGTTACAAATATTTGTGGAATTGAAATCCGAGAAATCATCTTCATCACAAATATTTGTGTCTATGGAACAAATTTAACTGGGGAAGATACTTACTTCGCTTCCCTCAGCATACTGTCTATGAGAATCTGATTCTCACAGTAGGTCACATAAACGTGGAAGTTTTCTTCAGCATGCGCCTTGACAATTTCACAAATCCCATGAAGGAGTATATTATCCTGCCAACACTGCTCTAGATCGTGCAACAGCTTTTCCGAGCAAGTTTTCACGGACCAGATTTTTCCGAACATGAGTTCCTTCTCTTCGGAAGTTAGGAGTTCGCAATGCTTGAAGTTCGAGACGAAGTGATCCGTTAGAACGTTCAGCGAATTCAAATACGACGCCTCAGAAGTTAACATTTCGAACTTGGCTTCCTGGACCTTCTTCTGGTGGAGACTCAAGGTGCTCAAGACGCTGGAGTGCAGGACCTCTGGTATTTCACACCAGAGAGTTCTAGCGTGGTTGGTCTTATTCGGTGCGATAAGTTCCATTGCAGAAGGTCTTTGGGTGATGCTGTTGCGTTTCTCACCAACTTCTTCGTAACCGTCCGAATCGAAGTCTGAGGTTACGCTTTGGCAAACCGAATCGAATACTGCTCCTTCGTAAAATTGGTACAATGGCTCGTCTTGCAACTTCAGGTGCATGTTATCTGTGAGGCTCGAGCAAGATTGGTCTTTTTCGGTGTCGCTACTGCTGAAACTGGTGATGCTCTGGTTGTAGTAGCTGTTTCCGTTTTTCATGTTGTAGTATTCCTCGCTGTTCTGGTTTATGGTGTCTATGTTGATTTGGGTACTATTTCCGCTGTTCTCCGCCGAACTCGTTGTGGGAGTGCTTGAGTTGGATTGGTAAAGACCAACTTCCGCGTACCAATAAGAATTTGGCCTCTTAGGGAGGGCAGGAGCTGTGTCAGAATTTTTGAACAGTCCGCATTCAGCATACCAGGACGTTGAACGGGAGGTTTGTTTATGAGGGTCAGATTTAACATCTGTAAGAAATTCCGTACTTATTTGACCCTGTTGTAATGGGTAGGTTTAGGAGAGTCAACCAATTTAAATATTTACAATTGTCGAACCATTTGAATTAAATTAAAATAATGACCATTTTTTCTACACTGAGATAGTTTGTCATTTAGTGAAGAGCAGTTCTGTATTATGTATAATAGGCAATAAGTCATTTCAGAAGCTGAGTGGTTAAAATCACAAGGTATGCGGAAATTGCTGAATTGAGGCGGATACGCAATTTATGTTTTAATTATGTCGTTATAAAGAAGATTGTGCTTTTCTCCCAATTTTATTGGTTAGTTTAATTTTTTATTTTCCTCAATCAAATTTAATGACTCTCGTCTTTGCTGAAGGCACTCCTAACAAGTAACTAACTGTGAAATCCATTCAAACATTTATATAGTCTTTTACTTTTTTCTGGTAGGTGTACAGTTCTTTTGTTCACTACTTCATCAAATAAAAAGAAAAACTGAAACTAGGAATTTTAGTTTAGTATGATGACTAACATGCAAAAAGGTTACTGGAATAGGTATAACCTTCGAGTGTATGTATTATATTATGTGTATATTAAATGGTATAACATATATTCACCTAGAGTATTTGGTGCCGGAGGTGGCGGACTTTGTGGCCTAAGTGGTGTCCTCTGATGAGAAGAGTCCGGCGACTTTGTTTCCCTGCACTCAACACTATTAGTTTCTCCTTCAACATCTATAGCATCAGTCAGATAAAAAGTGCTCTTAGGTTTCCCTGCGTTTTCTGCAGCATCGTTACTTGTCTCCGAGCTCATAGTGTTCCTCCTGAACTTATTGAGAAATCCTTTCTTAGCCGTGTTTTTCCCTTTTTCCGAGGGATTGTCGCCTTCTTGGCCGTTAGATTTGAACTCCATATTCTGGTATTCTTTGTTGTTCGACGAATTGTTAGAAGCGTTAGAATTTATGTTGTCAGCGTCACAAACTGAACTCAAGATAACACCGCGAGGCTTCAACGGAGGAAGAGGTGGAGGGGAATCTTCTTTGTTGTTTTCTGAAAGCATCGCGGAATTTGTACATCAGTCACGGCAATGGTTACACCAACACTAAATTGATTTTGATGTTTATTATTTGATGCAGTTATGAAATCACAACTGGAGAGAAATCAGTCCTTATGTGATTAGTCTACCTAAAATTGCACACTAAAAACAGTCTTGTTATAGACGAAACAGCTTTATCATATTTTTTTTTCATTTATGACTAAGCAAATAGTTTGAGTTAAATAACGCGAATCATTTGAGATACGATGCATGCACATCTAAAATATTTGACTTCAGTAACAAATTTAATACTGTAGTAAATTTAAAACATGAAAACCCGTTTATTGTGAATATAAGTACCTAGGTACCTACGTTCTAGTCGCGTTGAGTACTGCTAAATCGGAGATTATGGGACTATTAACTCTGGCTAAACTGGATGATTGGCTGCTTACCTATTGATGTGAGAGAAGTCCGAGACTTTTTCTTTGTCATGCGGCTTAGAGACTTTGTGATATCATTCTTAGTCAATGACCAATTCCTCCGTAATCTCTTCATGTGTTTGCCCGCGGACGCTGCCAGTCTTGTCAACACGTACGTTTGGTTGTTTGGCGGTTCTGGTAGTTGAGTGTTTCCCATATCAACGCCGCTGTCATGCTAATGAGACAAATTTTCAGGTTGACTAAAATATTATTTTCGTCATTTTAGTACCTACAACTTAATCAACAATTGCTTTCTTATCCATAGGTAAAATCGCAGACTATGGTAGGTACCTTATATAATTTTTGGTCTGTGGTAAAATTTAATAATATATTCCCCCCGCAATTCGATTCACCTATACTCCTCAAGCCTTCAGAACGAAGATTTTTGAAATGGAATGAGTACGAATTAAAAACGAAATCTGGGTTTTAAATGTTTCATATTAGAATAAATCTTTCAAGAAAATGTGTTTTAAGGAGTGCCGGATAGATAATAGATGAAGCGAATTTGCATAAATATTAAACAAACAGTTATTATTGATAATAATTGGAGGTATGCACGTGGAATTCTGATTAGATTATGATGGAGTTTTGATAACAACTCACGAGAATCTGCAGCTGACTTGGGATTACTATGGAAAAATTCACAACACGTCAGTAATGCAGATTAGGCATTAGACATTGAAATTATAAATTAAAAATATTAGTTAATGTTGGATTACAAAAAATTGTCATCTGTGGATAGATAGTGTCTTCAGACATTCATTATTCTATTTATTTTTACCATGTTTACTTTGTGAAATGAAGAGTCTGAATCGCTGTCACTGTCGAACGAATCAAAATCATCATCCTGATGATCGTGATGAGTCGTGCTGAGGCTTTCGTAGTGGTGGTCGTCATCACTATCAATTCCTGGAATTAAAAAATGAATATGTATTGGCATTGATCCATTTGTGCCTTTATGTGAAAAACAATTTTTTGATACATCCCTATTTTATATACGAACATTTCGAGTCGACTTTCATATACATCGATTTAAAAATAGGCACCCAAATGGATACAAATAACACTAATACAGAAATACAAACACTAGAAATCCAAGTAATGAATGAATGAGAAGACAAGAAGACGTTGAACAATTAACTTTTTTCCATCGGTAAATGACATGAAATTTCTCTTTCGCCATTTATATGCATTTATTCGACTTATCAAAGACGTTTATTGTTGAGCTCCATAATAACCGACTCGTTATTATGAAGCTCAGATAAGAGGCAAAAACTACCAAACTCTGATGCAACCTTATCAGATTATTCGATATTAATTATTGTTCCATAAACTGCACCTGGTATTAATTCTCTTCAAAATAATTGCCACACTACCATAAATGACAAATTGGATAAAGGAGACGACTCATCGAACATCTTCACAAATGTCGCTTATAAAAAGCTATTCTAATGGTTGGTATGCCACAAAAATAAACATTTCCAGGAAGATATTGCATTTGGCAATGAAATGCCACATAGGAAATCCAATAAAATAAAACAAATAAATAATGGGATTTCAATAAGAATTACAAATAAACCTTGCAATGCTAACATCAAAGAGATAATAACACATCTCTTTGTTGAGTTCATGGCGCCTTTGTGAGTGGTACTCTGACTCAGTATTCGTGATTACGGTGCTATATGGAAACGTGTCGTTCCAGCAAATTCTGGCCAGCCTAATAGTTGGGGGGAAAAAACGCAACCAAGACTTAATTAGTCGAGATGGGCGTTCTCGGAGCAATGCACTATTAAAAATTGGTTTTTAATAGTTTCCTACCTAGATTTTATAGTTCGAAAGTTCAGCTGGGGCTAATTTTATTGTCGTGGATTTTAATTGAGACCTGCGACCTTTGAACGCATTTTATAAATATTCTAGATTCGAGTTTAATTATTTTATTCTACCAAAGTTAAATTAGACTCTCTGGAACGACTGATGATGATTTGGAAATAATTATGGTGGATTTGAGATGTTATAAACAGATAGAGTTCACCAACTAACACAATTGGATAGATTTTCTAAAAGTAAGTTTTCGAGAGAGTTGTAATTGAATTAACAGAATCATTTGGACGATTTTACCCATAAAGAGGTCGATTTGCTGCAGTTCCGAGTTTCCTTCTATAACAGTGTTCTTGAACGTCGGGATGTCTTTCAAAGGTTTAATCCTATCTTTCTTTGGTCGCTCCGGTGACTGTTTCTCACTATTACCCTTATCACAAACAGTATCACAGTAGATTTCATTTTCTTGCAAGTCGAACACTAAAGAGTTCAGATTATCATCCTTGAATTCAATATAAACGGTTGTCGGTGATGTCACGAATACCCTATCTCCTATGTTCCTCCTCGGCCTTCTGACTGTTGAGGGTGCACTCCTGGGTGGAGGGATTGGAAGAGGAACATAAACGTCTCTTTTGCTCGACAGGCTCGAGGATGTCCGTTTATGTTTGGAGTTTTTTGAGTTCATAGTAACAGGATCAGTCAACATTTGCATCAGTTATCAGAGCGAAGTCGCTTCTTAGCTGGGTAACGAAAGCATTGAAATCTCTTGTATCTTTGAAGAAATAGGCGCGATGGTGGCACGGATCACTTATCTTCAAGCGTAGTAAACACTTTTACCATTTAGTAAATTCCTGGACATGCACTTTTACACTTTCACAATTCCGCACATTTTGGTCTACACTTCACTTGATGTCCAACTAAGAAGATTCCTTCGAAAAACAACCATGGTTCAGCGTCTTCTGCGGATCAGAGCCTTTGTCCGCCGACCTTGGTTGGTACTTGACTCCATCATGGAAGCACAAACCCACACGAATTCCTGTGCATCTCCGAAAAAGGTGAAGAGGCGTTGCCAGAAGATGGTCGCGATCCGCACCAGATATTATGCACTACGATGTAATATTGGTGGAAATCGCGTCACGTGAGCTCACCCAAAGTAGTACCAGTATTCCGTGGTCGTACCGTGCCGACTGAGAATAGGTACGAACGAAAAAACTTTCACTTCTACTTGACTGCACGAACTCCTGTTGGTGTCTACAGGCAACTGCTCAATGTTGTTCCAGTCCAGTGCGGCTTAGCTGAGCCCACATGGATTAAAAGCAGTGTGGCAATGATGATAAATTATGCAGGTGCTTCGCGTGCTTGGGAAGAGATCAATAAAAATCTGCGTGAAGTGCTCACCAGAAACTCTGTCCGTTCCATACTTCTCAACTTTTCTTTATTTAGCCCTCAATTTCTTCTTCTCTGAATTCGCTGTTCACTTAGAGGATTTCGAGTTCCTTGCAACATTGGCAATATTTCCTTCAGCAGTTACAGGGATTACCCTCGGGCATTTCAAAATAGCGTTTAAATACATTTTGAGGAATCCAACTCGTGTCAATTAAGTCGCAACTTCTCGAGTGCATTTCTGCTAAGTATTTCCAAACAATAGACTATGCTCACAGTTTGGCAATAAATTAAAATCAGCTCATGTGCAATGCACCGCGAGTTTAAATTAGGTAAAAGTTAAACCTCAAAAAGGATCGATAGAAGTTTCTCAACCAGGTTGGATAATTTGTGGAGGTTTCACTTGCCCGTGCAATTTCCATTGTCAACCGTGAGGTAAATGAGAGAAAATGCTTCCGAAGATACATCCTGACTTGCCTAATCAGGACCAGTCTTCTACTGCTGAATGCAGCGAATGGAAAAACAACTTGAGATGATGGTCAAGAATTTTTTGACGATCGTGCATTTTTTTCTATGATCATCAAATCGCCATGATTTTGCAAGTATTGGTCATGCTTGTGTTGATAAACATATACATAGGTACTCCCTCTGTTACAAAATTTGATATAGATACGTTTCTATAGAAAATTGTTATGCACAGGTACCATAATGTTTCGGAATATTGTTAGGGTGGATCTCGTTTCATAGTTCACCCAGAACATTTATTAGGTACTCAATTTACAGTTACAACGCGAATTTAACGGTACTTTATGTTTTATCGGATAGAAGATTAGTTTCTACGGCAGAACAGCCACCGCGCCAATTAATGCTTATTATACAGTCAAATTATTTCCGGCGTTTTAATATTTCCCGTTTGTTAGTAACACGTATACTAACTGCAGTACTCACTATGGTACTCGTTAAATCTTAGGTTAAAACAGTCAAAGCCTCCATGGAATCTCCCGCTCCAGTTAATTTCATCCAATGATTAAATTCTTTAATTGCACTTAATATTTCAATCGCACATAATCTATAGCGATTTGTTGAACAATTTCTGCAGTGGTATAATACGCAATTTTCTTCCGGATATTGAATGAATATGTAATGTTCACGTTAAATGATTAAAAAAGTGTTCTGCCCTATTTTACAATAACGATCCATTAAATTGGGCAGATGTAAAATAGTTGCCTTTATTTGGACTGCGAAATTCTATCGATCAACTGTGAATTTGACGGTAAATATTACCTAAGCGATATGCCTATCTATTCAAATATTGTATTACATGATTGTATGTAGGACAAAGTAAGAATCTGTTTAGGCAAAATTTAGGAGATAGCACACTTCACGCGAATGGATGAGGAATTATCCAAACAAAATTAAACACTGGACGAAAACCGGCTCTTTGAATCCTTCAGAATTTAATTCAATCAGTTTCGTCCCGTTCCCCGCTAATGTGCCGCCTTTTTAAGGAGTCCAAGTTCGAGAGAAAGTAATTCCAAGGTTGTCGCAGGTAATAAATTATTTTTGCATCACCAAAATGGCAAATTCTTAACGCCGATTAGTCGGACAGTAAAAAATGTGCCACTATCAGGTAGTAAAAATTTAATAAAAAGGTGGAAAGCTTTTCATTACAAATAACGCCCAGGTACACCCATGTTTTGCAGGAAAGTAGCGTGTATGCAATTTAATATTGCTAAGTGTAATTAGTCAGATGGGCAAGTAGGTAACAGGCCGGAGATTTCTCAAGGTGTGATCCGTCTTTACAGAAAGTACTTGCAAATTAAAACAAACAATTTCCCGCAGGTTGCCGTTTATAAAATAACAGACTTTGGATGCTTGCTTTCGCTGTGAGCTTTCATTAGATTGGATCTTGGATTATTTCAATATTGATTGATAAAAGTGGAGCATTTTCAGTGTTTACCTCCCAATTATCTATTAAATTCGGAGTATGTTACACCAAAGACTATCCACTGTCGACAGTGCTCCACTACATTTAACAATATATTAATGTTCTTTGTCAATACATAAATTAATGACATCATTTTTAATCAAATCGAGGAAAGTCTGATGGCGTGAATCAAAACATGTGCAATAATCATTTCTATCTATTGGGGAAAAGTATTGTTTTATATTGGCGATAAAAATTAAATTACTGTGATTATTTGGGATATTACGAAGACATTATAACCGAGCACTCCTATACGGTTACATTTCCCAGGAAAACTGGGGACAATGGATTGGCCTTAACCCGAAGGTGATTATTAAATTAACAATAAGACAACTACGCTTATTTGCAGATGGTTCTCAAGATTTCTACCCATTAGGCAGAAATGTGTCAGTAGTGATCTTTGCTTAGACAATTATTACATTGCCAAAAGGATTTTTTTGATAAATTTTAACCCTGATATTGTTTTTAATTCAAAATAAATAAATTAATAATGAAACATACCTTCTTGTTGGACAGCACCTCTATTGGAACTTTTGTTCCAACGATCCCGCAATTGCTGTGACCATCCAGAAGCCTTTTTGCTCACTTTAGGCCTTTCCCTAACGCTGGAATATGAAATATTACATTAGACAAATCAAGAGACTATACAAAAATACGTTTTAAATAATATGGAAAACCATAGAAACATTTCTTTTCAATTCTATTTGTTCGCTATTCTACAGATTGTAGGCAACCGAACTGTGTCTTCAGTTTGTTGCCTAACATCACATATACCTGCGCCGTAGAGGAATCCATCCTAGGACGGATTCTTAGTCATAGAGGAATCCATCCTAGGATGACCTAAGCCTATGCCAATGTTAAGGTATTAACATGCATAGGTACCTAATAGCATAAATTGTATATTCTTAAAAACTAAGTTTCAAGAAGACTACCATTGGATGCAGAAGTAGACGCTTTTATGATGACTAAATAGGGCCGATGTCCACATAACTTAGATTTTTTCCAAACAAAGTATTATATTTTCCCTACGAAAAACTCACATCACAAATCCAGGATTCTTCCTCTCCTCTTCATTGTCCGTCAAATCAATCCACTCGTCGCTGCGATCACTCGAA
Source organism: Hydrochus callosus (assembly GCA_033557855.1). NCBI lineage: Eukaryota > Metazoa > Arthropoda > Insecta > Coleoptera > Hydrochidae > Hydrochus > Hydrochus callosus. The sequence goes on along the minus strand of JAUIMY010000215.1, from coordinate 31,133 downwards.
CTCACACTGGTAGCCTTGCCGCTGTAGGTGTTGAAGACGTCTTCAGCCCAACTGGTGATTGATCTGCCATAGAGGCTGTTACTTTGCTGTTCCGAAGAAACCAGTGAAGTTCTGTTTGAAGGGATGTCCCAACTCTTAACGTCTAGTTGGCATCCATAGATACTTTCGTAATTGCTGTCTTCGTCGTCATCCTTCTTGGATTTCATTTCTCCGCTATTCGAATTGTAAATGGACTCGTAGCAATTGGTATCGTCTTCTAGATTCTTTATTGTGCAGTACGAGTTCCTCGAGGACGGTCTGGGAGGAAGAGGCTCATCTTTCCTTCTGGGAAGTAAAGGAGGAGCAGAGCCATACGAAGATGTACTCTCAATAGATCTTCTGTTATGTATATTTTGATTTTGAGAAAGTGTTCTACGTTTTTCATCGCCCTCCTGCCAACTATCCTCATGACTATTCCCAGACACTGAGTCTTCAAAAATTGGCAGAGTCTCGTAAATATTTTCTTCGGCAGGAGCTTCGCAATATTCGTAACCGTCATCCTCTTGATCCCTCATTGGTAACTCTTCAGGAGCTGGCTCTTGAGGCAGTGGCATTTTCTTCTTGAATATCTTGGAAGGTGGTACAGGTGGAGGTTTACCTAGCTTCAAAGGGATTGGGGGAGGCTCCACTTTATCGTAAAGTTGCTCCCAATTGTCCAAATAAGAAGATTTACCATCTAAATTCTCATGTGGCACTATAGGTTGAGGATTCCTATTTCCATTATTTGTGGAAAAAAGTTCATTAGCACTATGGTGGATGCTGCTCCTCTCCTGCGACGTCTGCCGCCAAAGAAACGAATTGTTGGGTTTCATTTCTACTAGAGCGCTTTCGGAAATGGAATGAAGAATCTTCTGATTGCTCATCCTGTGCTCTGCGGTGGAGTTGTGGGTATCATACGTTCCAGAGAGTTCGTGTAGGCGATTAGTATCAGGAATAGTTATATTAATTTCTGAAACGAATTTATAGGTAGCGTCCGTTTCGAACTTGGGAATGGCCTCTTCAGATTTGGCACTAATTTGTTCTGTAATTTTGAGCACTTTGTCTGGTTTATGCGGAACTTTCTTCTTCTGCCTCTCGTGCAGCGAATCGCACCTTTTCGGAGGTAAAAGTGGAATATTCACGATTTGTACTATTTCTTCTTCAGTCTTGGAATCACTTGGTTTTGCGTCTGACGCATTGCTTGTTCTTGAACATACGAATGCATCAATTTCTGAATCCGATCTTGTTGCATTTGAAGACAATGAATGAGATTCAGATATGTGTTTAGCGTTTCCTTGGTTAGTTTCAGCGGGAAGTTGATTTCTCTCATTGATTTTGAATTTTCTGCCCGCGTTTTTCAAAACCGTTTTGCGAATTTCTTCCGTGAAATTCTTCTCAGGCACTTTGGGTTTTGGGACGTTAAGGTCGTTTTCCTTGGTGGGTTGCGACTGACGTGTGCGGCTTTCGAATATTTCAATGGTAGCGCGAACACTTCCTGGAGAAGAAGCGTCTGGGGAGTTTGCTTTTTTGGGGCGTTGGAAGTCGGCTTCTTTTTCATGGATTCTAGGGATGTGTTCTATTTGGTCTTCGGGAATTCTATTGGAATGTTTTATGTTCGTCCTTCTGTTCACCGAAGGTTTTTTCTTCAAGTGGTGCGGACCATCCTCCGTTTTACAGGAGGGTCTCATCTTTATGCTGGGCTTACGCATGACCTTATGTTTTTCTTCCGCCCTTTGGCTGTTGACCCTTTGGATGAAGCGTATAACCCGTGGTTCTCCTATCGGTTGAAGTTGATTGAATCGAGACGCGAGCTCCGCAACTGAAGTTATCGGGCTTATCTTCACATTGACTGTAGCTTTCTTGTACAGACTTGGTGTTTTCTTCACTTTGAAACTGATCTTTTTGGAAGGACTCCTCCTGTGGTCTTGGCCAATATCCTGAGTTTCTTCTGTCGATCTTGTCACATCTTCAGCTGCTGAATTATTGCGGTCACTGGAATCTTCTTCTTGGCTTCTTCCGATCCAACCGGGGGCTGCTTTAATCCCACCAAATCTTGTGTCTTCGCTTCGAGCCTTTTCACGCAACTTTCCTACTCGTTCATCTTCTTCCTCATCGGTCATTATCGATTCTCTCTCATCAATGTGAGGGTCTTTCAGCTCCGTCGAACAGAAACTCAAGAACGCCCTCCTGGATTCCTCCAAGTTTTGTTTGAGCCTCTCCGAGTACAAGAAAGACCTGTTTGTTATGTAGCCTTTCAAGGGTTGTTGGGCAGCCGGAGAAAGAGATGTTGGTATCACTGGTGACTCCAAGAAAGGGTGCAATTCAGGAGGACGGTTTCGATCAAGAGACATCGACTTGGGCCACGGCACTGGCGTAATTTGTGTCGCCATCATATCCTGGAACATAGAGAATTGTTATCTTATCTGAGATATCAAGCAATTTTATGTGATAGTGCGCTGGGTTAAGTGAGTCTTGTAAAGACAACAGTATATTCAGCATTGTTTAATTTAGCGCATTGGCTGAGAATATTCAAAGGACTGATTTAGGTTTAAAGATTAAACATGGAACTGTAATTATTAGATTAGAATGTAATCCATATTCCATGCAAGATCAATTATCACTAGAAATTTTAGTACAATGAATTGAGTTGAAGGACTAATTTTTGCAAGAGAATTCTTCAAAGGCAATTGTGGCATTTTCACGCTATAGGCAGGTTGATGGACTAGAACGGTAAACACAAGTGTAGTAACCGAATGGAGGACAGTAATGTGGTCAAAACCAGAAGTACTATGAGGTAAGAAAACTTGATTCTTCATTCTAGCCACGCTAGATCTTGCGTGCCAAAACAAGAACAAGACCAAGAGTCAGATGAACAGGATGACTCATGTACCTAGAAGTCTTAAACCGGTACAAATTCTTCATCTGGATCCATCAGATTCATTCAACCACACCTCTCGGAAAATTATACCTGAAACGGACATGGCAATGTTTAGAACGTGTAAATAGGTAGGGTTAAAAATCTTTAGCTGGAACGTTGGAAGTGAGTGATTAACGTTAATCTTAAATGGCGGAGGGAATAAAACGAGTGCCAAACTATACAAAACGAAGAGAAATCCGACAAAACGAACCACAGAGTTAAATAGAGCATATCACCGACAAAAAGTGGTTTAGCTGCCTCATTTTCGATCGCCTTCAAACACTAAACGTGCCTTATAATAAGTGTTGTAAAATGCCATTTTCTCGACACGCGTTTCACTTTTCTCCCATATTTAGAAATATATAAACGACAATAATCGACTCCTAAAATCTTTGATAGAGCCATTTCTAGACGTTCATTGCACCATGATTCTCTTCATTAATTCTTGATAATGCGTTCGTCTGTTGCTTTTGAATTTTGTTGTTTATGAGTCGGATTGTATGAGTTGGAATTGTCAATTGGAATTTACGTAATTATTATCGGGCGTATCATGCGTATGGAAATTCGTTACAGGTGTGATGTGGGCATCCCATCAATAGTTTCTCCTATTTTAATTTTAATTTAAACACGGAATGTGTTCGAAAACGAAAGTTGAAGAAAGTATCCGCCCAAATTGTGAATTGATTACTCTTAGGTTTGATGAATTTATCGCTTTCATATATCGATTCTTCTGATGATACTGGTGGGTACCATCTTCTTTGCAACATCAAATCCAAACATCAAATTTTCTATATCTCAATCGCCGTTAAGTTAAACTGTTCAAGTTATAGTCCTGCAATTGCAGAAATATACTTTGGACGATAGAAACTGAGCTATCAGAACATTTCGAATACAACCCCTAAGAGGGCGAATGAGTTAGTAATGAATTAAATTGATATTAACTACGGCAAGTTTTGGAGTTGGAAAATAAATGAATGAATGTTATTTGAATGGTTTTTAAAAGACGCCCAGGCACTTCGCGAAAAATAAATACCAGGAAGTCTACGATACATCTCGAGGAATGTAATTAGTTCGCGAAAGGCACTATCCTACATAACTGGAGTTCCCTGGCTGGATCCACAAGAATGAAGAGTGGACAAGGGCATTCGTAATGAAAATTCTGCGTCAAGCAGAATTAATTCCAAGTTCAATGGATCCCGCCCAACAGATGCAAGATGTGTTCTCAGTAAATTGTCCTATCTCGCCTTAATTAGCCTCTATGTCTGGAGTCTGAAGAATAAAGGGAGGCATCATGCAGCTGTGTTGTACCTCTATTCATAATTCTTGATTTTTGTAGCATTCGTTTAATGTGTACACATCCCAATGGGATTATCAATTCTTTTCTCTCTTAGATCATACGAGTACGTGGCATGTGTTGCATGATTGTGGTTGGATGGCTGGTACCACTATGAGAGTTATTTCCTGATGGCAACTATGAGGATTTCTCTATTGCAATTGAATAATTTTATTCATTAGGTACTTTTCAACCAATAATTTATCTGAACTATCGGTTTCAAATTGCAAACCAAAAGTGATTAGTGTTGTTCAATTCATACTCATTTGAGAGTATAATAATGATTTCTCGATTTCTTTTTTTCTTATCTGTGCATGCAAAATTTTTAACACATGCATTAATTATACTTCATTAATAAACAATTAAGTTTATGTTACGAAAGCAACGCATAATTTGCCATAAATTATCAAACATGTGAAATATTAACGATTCCACCAAAAATGGTAATTTGAAAATGTTTCATAACTAAGGAAATTATGTTATCGACAAAAACCGAAGGATAAATTTGTTGAAAAACATTTCGTTCCCCAGGTACACCGGATTCAGAAATGGATATTCCCTCAATCTAAATATTTTTGGTCAACTTTCGCGTGATGAAATTACCCATGCAAATTTGTGGTCACGGATCACCAGACTGGTGAAGCAGCTCTTGTGGGAAAGTAGGGTTTTAGACTTGAGTCATGATTCCAACTACCCGATTGCGAATATTCATTTAAAGTTTGGGCGATGAAGTTGAGCCATACTAAATACAATTTTCCAAACTACCTATAGATCCAAAGATTTGATCGCAAATAATGAAATCTAACTCAGTAACTCGACAAAAAAGATACTATGACTATGCTCATAAGGAAGATGTCATGACCATTGATCATCACAATAGATTAGAATAATATGTGACTGCAGGTGAAATGGTGGGTGGGAGAGTATAACGTTCTAACATTTGTCTTCGCCACCAAGAACACAATTAGAATGCCGGACGCAGAACTTCAAAACAAAACGGAACGGAAGTATTCTCAGGTGTGTCTACCATCAATTAAAACAAACAACAACTCGCAATTCAATTAAAAGAAACTTCATAAGTTATGGGTCATGCGTTGCTCAAACTTGCACCCATCAATCATGTTAATACTATATAAGTATTCATCAGGCGGTGTATGTGATAGGAAGGAACCAAAAGTGCGTGAGCTTTCCTATCGCCTCCTGCTTTTACTTACGACTGAATGTTCGATATGAAGCAATACCAAACGCTTTCTTATTTTCTCCATCTCCTTTTCATACATCTTCAGAATTACCAGTATGAATGATGGCAGTCAATGTGCAACTGCAGAAGTTATTCAATGCGTATTACGTCTTTCAAGGTTCCAAGTTTCTCTGGATTAACCTTTTCCCGATGACATAAAATTAATGTATACGACTAACTGGAAAGTCGCTAGCGGTTTAATTTTACTCAGGCTGTGGGAATTCGTATTGAGAATGAAGGTCAAAGATGGTCTTTGCTAATTCCAAATTAGTTCTGTCGCATTTTACAAAGATGGTAGTTATACTTTCACTCCACTTTATCAGTGAAATCATATGGAACTTTAAAAATTTCAAGTTATGTATCGTAGCACGAGTATTACAATAATGTTTTTAGTAATACAAGAATTTTGTCACGAATTATTTGCAACAACGATTCAATTCAGAGTTTAATATAATCCTATAAGAGACAATCAATAATGCCAAACGCAAGCCTGAAAATTATTTTAGAATGGTGAATTGCGTGTTTTCGCAGATGCATTGTGATATCATTGAGTAAATATTGAATGTGTAGTCAATGGTGGTATTCAAACAGTTCTAGACTGAATAAGATTGACAAAAGGAGGATCCCATTTAAATTATCATTGGACATCAAAATCACACCATAGACTTTTCACGAAAAGTACCTAGTTACTAAATTGGTACCTTCTAAAATAACATTTATGGTTATGACTTTCATCTGTGGAATTTTCTTCGTTTTTCCCGCAACATAGGTTCACCATAATCGCTGCAATCATTGTAAGCAATGCGGCAACTCCTTTCCTTTCCACAACAAAAGAACAGCCTTGCAGCGTGAAATTAAATCAGAGTTAGAGATCGTTCCGTATTTCTCTCATATTTCACTAACCATCTGCAACTTGTCTAATCCATTTCGTACATATTGCGCTTCCCAAGGAAACGAACTTAACCAATTACACGCAATAAATTTCACTTAGGTACATTTGAAGAAATTGAGAGTGAAATTTTGAGTGAGCACCCTACTCTTCAACTGAAGTGCCTCCTGATCCAGATCATTAATCTCTCGGTTCAAGACTTTCAACTTATACATCAAATCGATAGAATCGATCCAACGGAATGATTGAGAGAAGAAAGTCCCAGCATGGACCTTGCATGGTAATTGAACCGTAAACAAACTAAACGGAATCTGAAAAATTATGGAAATCAAAGAGGTGAACAGACCCACAAAGAATCTGCGTGTGTTGAGGCCATAAATGAGAAGGCTCGTGGCAACATTTTATCTCTCAATGGGATTTCATGAAGCCCAGAGTCGAAGAGAAAGGACACCTCGTGCCCGAAGAAATAGAGCGTCTGCAACTGTTTCTTCATAAATTCTTGCTGGGCGGTTGTCAATATCATTAAAAACGTGACCTACACTTCTAGACTAACATGATAGAACTTTTTGTGCAAAAGTCATCAAACTACGTTTAAAATTGGTACCTATCCAATAGGGGAATCTATCTATATTAATAGAAGAATGGAATGGAAGAAAAGAACAGTTTTCAGATGCTTAGTGAACTGTAACAAAAAGATGATTCACCATTTCTAAAAATATACATCTATTGCAGATACGCAACTTTAATTTTCCGACTTTAGTTTCTGACGAACAAAAATTTCCAAAGGTCGTTTGCCAAGAAGTCACGTGCCCTATCTGTATTCAACTGCATGGCACGATGACCGCACCTACGACACAGCTATCGCAACAAGGCTATGTTTATCAACATTTATTCGCGCATCGTGCGTCCCATTTTTCCATTTTTAAACAATTTAATCGACACAGAATAATGATTCAATACTACAACGAATATGGCAAGAGTTTCGCAGGAAATCAACTGCTTAATTTGTAGCATGAGCATCGAAATAATTTGATTGATAGAATCATTGTGATACAAATGTTTGCTAATCAAGCTAAATTTTTCATCAAGGTAGTCAATTTTGGGGCATAGTGAATATTCATACAATTGATGTATAGAATATAGGTATTCTCTAAGATATTTTTTATAACAATCAGTAGGTATGTAGGTTAAAAATAGCTATATGTACATTTGTAGGTAAAAACATAATAACTAAGTAATTCAAGTAAAAGAAAATTTTAAATGCAATGGCATTCACAAATGTGGAATTTAACAGGAAAACTTCAACTCAATTCCTTGCTAATAAACGAGGGTATCATATTTTTACAAATCCTGAGAAACACAGCATCCGTTAAAAACGGAACTGAAAAATGGGCAAATGTTTTCCTCTAATCTAGAAAATCAAACCATTAATTATATGAAAATAGTGAAAGGAATGGCAAAATATTAAAAATGTCGTAGCGTGTGAATATTCAAAATAGAAATCGTCATTTAAATCTACTTATTATTAATACTTTCGAGACCATTTTTCTGAATCTAGATTAATCATATTTTACAATTTCCAGGCAGAAAATTACGTATGTCCTTTCATTGCAGTTATAAAAAATAATCTTAAATTAGACTGTATATCTTTATGTCGTGAATATCAATCTACGTCGAATTCTTTCACTGTTACTTTCAAAAAGAACTGCATGACTCGATCAGCCTCTTGATAATATTAGGTGGCAGTAAAAACATTTAAAAATGGAGTACGAATCGGAAGAGGAGAATGTCGAGACCTAGATCGTGCAAGTTGCTTGATTTTCTATCCGTCCATTCATATTTGTACGTTTGAATAATTTTCTTGGATTTTTTTTCTAAAAAATCATTGCAGAGTTCCACTTCAATGAAGTCGTCTAGCACTCACATATTCATACGTTTGTAATAACAGGTGCTATTATAAAAAAATCATTGTACCTATAATACATGAATCGTGTTATAATTATCAACTCAATTCAAGCTTGAATGAACCAGAATTTTTCTAATTAATCTCCATATTCTTAAATAAACTAGGTTTTTCGAACATTTGGCCATTATATCTTATTGGAGAAAGAATATTTTCATGGAATAATTATCACACGTGTCTTAACAATTGAATTGAACACAAATAACCTCACTAATCAAGATAACTTTAATCTAATCATGTATCGACTGCAAAAGTTGTATTCTTGGAAGGTAGACTGATAAAACAAGGTTTCATAGGCGCCAAGGTTTTACGGATTTGTTTTTAAATTTGTACTAAAATTATTTCATATAAATTAATTACCCCAATGAAAAATCTGGTACACTAGGATTGTAAAAATTTTGTAATTTGAAGTTCCAAGTAATATGCTTTGCAACTGATTTAATAAATTGTCAGATCTATAAAGTACTCATGATATTTATCAAAAGTTCTACAACTTACTAACTATAACAGTACATATTATGTACAAATATGATCTTCTAGCCACCAACTATTTTCTTATTAATACATTAAGAGGAAAATGCTTTCCACATTTTCTCCATACGCAGAGTCATATAAGTACCAGATTTAGAGACGTAATAATGATTAATTGTGTTGGGAATTACCCATAAAGATAAGTATGATCTGAACGAGTGCCGATATTTTACAGATTGTTTTGCCAAGACTGCGACTAAGCAGAAAACAAATCAAAGGAAAGTGTGTGAACATCAAACAACCATTAAAGATACGATTTCGTAACAACTAATAACGTGGGAGTAATGTGTATGAAAAATAGTACTTCTGTTAACATATTTGTACATAGGCCCTGTTTCTACACTCTATAATCTATTGAAAATCGCTGCATTCATCCACTTGCCATTATAAAATTACCAATCAACTCAATGTTTACTTCATCATAAAAAATTCTTGATAAGCAGTAGTGACCAAAAAATTCTATCAGCACGTGTGAAATGAACATTAAACTATTACTACCTACATCATTTTATAGATAAAATATCAGTAGGTAATTCTCAATTGATTTCTTTTAGCACAGAACATAACAAACGCAGTGGATCTAAATAACAATAATTTTTGTTGAAATGTTTGAAAATTAAAACTCCATTTGCCCTTCAGTTTCCTTGAGTATACCTTGATATTTTACGCTGGTACTAAGTTTGTTCTTATTCTAAGCATAATTTCAGGACAGCACCAGAATTCCCTGTGGCCTCACTTTTGCCCCAACTTGTGCACGTAATAGTCCGTGGAATGCATACCTAATCGAGTTGGCAACACTCTTGGGGATACAGCACAGGTGCTATTTTACAGCCAATAAAAATTGCACTGTTACTGCACATTAAACAAGGTTTAAAGGGAATCATGATTTAAAAAAAATATAATGTTAGGGAAATCTATTACATGTATCTACAAGGAAAATCACATTCTTTACACAGGAAGGCCACAATTTATACAGCGACAATTATAAACCCATCACAACTTATAAAATACTTTGACCATTTTGGGAAGTGCCTGATCTACCTACCTACGTAGGAACTGCATAAAAGAGAACATGGGAATTCTACTTTCGCATTATCATCTTATATAACAGTGAATTTCCAATGAGTGCAAATTATGGGAAGTCTATGGAATGAATTTCTTGCAAACAAGCATTATCTGAACAAGCCATTTATTTTAACACCAGTTATTTAGCAACGATGAAGCTTACATTGTGATTTCAACACAGAGTAACGCTGATTGGCCACTCTTCGCATGAAGAGTACGCAAAACATGTCATTGCATTCTCAGATAACACGGATTCTACAGATATGTATGATTATAAAATAACGCAAACTGGGATAAAATGATTAGTAAAAAATAGCACAGTCTAGAGAAAGTTCAAAAAGAGCAGTTGAGTGTAATTTGGTGAAATTTTTACCTGCGTCAAAAAACAATATTTGAGATTAGGTTAATCTTATTGTATACATATTTGACTTTCTATTCTCCATTACCTCAGCAATAATTAAAAATAATGCGAGTCTCGTTTTATTTCATTACTCTCGATCCTTGTTTAATTCTTCCGTTCTACCTTCAGCAGGAGCTCCAAGTAGGTTACTCTCAATTTTGAGTCATGAAATGGACGATGAAGCTTCACGCTTCACCTTCGAGAAACTCTTGCGTGGGTATATGCGGTACAGGTGAATATTTGTTCGACAATGGGTTGGCCGGAAGTTTCTCATTCCCCATCCAAATCATTTCTCGAATAAACAGTTTAACGACTTATACAAAAACTAACGGCCACAGTAGTGATTTAGAAAAGTAAAAGTGTCCAATGAGAATTTGAATATTGAAACAAAGCAACCATTAAATCTTACTTTCTATGGAAATTTATAGTTTTTGGTGGCTTGGTATGAGGCAACACCTTAAGTTCTTTGAACTGTGGGAATCCATCCAATACTGGGAGAATCTTTGAAAGATTGAATAAGATTTGTTTTTCTGGAGATTAGGCGAAATTCCATGACATTCACAGTCTGATTAAAAAAGATTTTTTTTGGAAGTAGGAGTATTTATTTTGTAAATTACATGTTTGTTCCACTTTCGTTCGATTTGTATGCTTGGAAATTAGTACTTTTGGGTGTAACAACCTCTTTAGCATTCCAGAAAAAATGTAGGCGTACGAACGGTTTCCTTTAGAGAGAATAAACCTAACGGAACATCGACGACAATAAGATCTTCACTTATCGGACTGTAAAAACCAATATTAAGTGTGCAAACAACTTGCGTCTCGAGCAACTCACTCAATTGAGTAATGGTGAGCGATAGGAATTCTTATCTCGCAAAATGCAGTTATTGACCGTCGAAGAATTAACACGTCTGATCAACAAGTCGAGAGTTTCCTGTAATTGATTTTTTCTTGGAAAGTTGAGAAATGATTGTATATATTTCATGGCCTTGTTCAGTAGAATAACAATCAAACAGAGAGAATTTCTACTTTAAAAATAATGAGCTGCTTTGCCCTGAGGGATATTTGGTAGATGGGGATCCAACATTAAACGGGTAAAAATTGCTTAGGAAAAACGTGATTTATTCATGTCAGACTTAATTATAAGGTAGGTGCTTGATTTACCTATCATTATTGCAATAAAAATGGTTGAATTTCATCTAATGGATTTTCAGTTTTTCGGTTCTAAGGTTTTACCGATATCAAAGCTTGCAAGGCTGTCTACGCTCTTCTATGAGTATTTTGAGGATTGACGATGTTTTCAATACCACATTCCTTTCATTGATTTTACAATTATAATTTTCTAATTGCAAATGAATAATCATGTGTAATTTTGGATATAGGGTGGCAAAAGTATGCTAATTCTACCGAGTTTCATGTAAAAAAGTTTTCAAAAAGAACTCATCTTTATTATTCCTACTACGTAGGTACTATACACAGTACTAGTTTAAAATATTCACTAGTTTTGTTTAACTTGTTTTAAAATTACGAGCTCTTACGGTCAGTAAGTGCGGGTCTTTGACCCAACAAACCATATACATTATATTTATAACATCTAAAATTTACATACAGTTTACGCATGTTTTAGATTTTTTATTTTATTTCAATTTAAGTATTTTAAAATATCGAGAAGATTTGGGACATTACAATTTTGTTTTGTAAGTTCAAGAATGTTATAAAAACTTAATTATTTGAATATCCAAACATTTGTATCCAAATACCTGGGGATAACTTATGTCCTCATTTATGTCGTTATTTTTTAACAGAAATGGAAAAACGGTAACCTACTTAGATACCTATATGAAAAGGTAGAACTACAAATTCCACAGGTTACCATGTGCAGGAGAAATAAAGTGACTAATATTCGTAGAGATTTAGCCAAAAACCATATTATTGGTATTCCCAAGGAATTCTATTCATTGTAGTTTTGATAAGAATACCGTCAAAAATCGCGCACGTTTATCTATTGAACTGTTTATTCCTATTGAAACGATAAGATGAATATTTTTCTTTATGTGAATTGGCAGAAGGATACTACCAATGTTAAATTTAACTACAATAAGTTGCGCTGATTAGACACGTTCTTTGCACCAAAATTGTCGAAAATACAGTGGAATGATAATACCGCGTGTTTCATGTTTCGCATTTTTTCAACCTCAAATTGTGTAATATTCGCGTAATCACATACCTGATGCGTCTTAGTCCATTCTTCTAAGCATCCAATAAAATCCTCTACGAACACAGTACTGACTGTATTATCTCTTCACTTTGTCAATTGACCACAAAAGCACATTCCTATTTACTTGGAATCACCTATGACAGTGGCGTGAATCGGCAAGCAATTCCTATCAAGTACCACGTTGTACTGTCCCACTGAAAACATATATTTCGCGCGGTGGACGGTACGACTTCGAACTGGAGAGATCCTGGTGCAGTCGGGTACGGACTTGACTCGTTTTCAATCGACGAGCGGACCCGAATGCTTGTGTTTGTGCTCCGAGGACGTTTAACATTCCTCGAGTGCGTTAGTTTCGTCAGAAGGCAAAAGAACTGAGGAATGCGCCGATTTGGTACAAGCGTAAAAGTAATCCTCGATTCTACAATAATTACTTTTTATTGATTGTTTTAACACGTTTCGATATTGGTCGCCATTAGAGAAAGAACTTGATGGTCTCAAGATTAGGTTAATTACAACTAAAATAGAGGGGGACAATTTGGTACTTGTCTTAGTACCTACTCCCATTTCTCACCAAGAACACATATTTATTTATTTATTTTCTTGATTATTATTCTTTTATTCTTGAAAATATGCTGTATACACCATATTTGGTTATTTTTTATACAGGATGTATTTTTCACTAAACAAATCTCAACGAGCGTAAAAATGGTCTAAAAATCCTATAGGAAACGGACTCTGGCTAGAACAAATCTCTTTATTTAGTATTGTTATGATAAATAGTAATAGGTACAATTAGTTATAATAATCACAATCAATAACCTTTCTTATTCGACACGATAAAACATACTACCCCTATTTCAAATTATGGTGTTCATAACAACCCAATTTTTTTTATTGTAACATACCTATATGTAGGTACCATATTTTTTTTAAAGAGGGAGCATGTCAAAATATGAGAAAAATTACATTAGATTTTTCAGGAGAAATTAAAAAGAAAAGTAGAGGAAAATGTTTTTTTTTTGTTTTAGCGAGTTCTACAAGTATTTCACATCCATCGCATACAGTATGTGCCTGTAATACACTATTAAATAGACGTAATTAACAACGTATTGTTTTAAACGTGCTTAACTGTTTGAACATGGGGCAAATAGCGTAAAACTACCGATTGATATCGCATGGCTTCATGGCAACAAAGAACGTCACGAAGAATGAATGGTTCACTGCTATTCCTGTTTTTAAGAAGCTGATGGATAATGGATTTCTGTTGTGTCTGTAAATATTCAATCGGACTTGTAGCGGTACAAGTTGCTTACTTTTCGAGACTAATACCTGGGTTATTAGGCAGTTCGGTTACGGTAGCTGTACCGTTACGATAAAGGCCGTACCAGACCTGTTGACGACAGAGTGATCACAAGGCTGCTGTCCGAAATATACCTAAGATTTTAGTAAATTGAAATTTTGAAATCAATTTCTTCTTATTAGGTTTTGATATTACATTAAATTTTGATATTATATTAAATTTTGATATTACATTACATTTTGACGTTATAATCAAATCTCAAAACAATTAATGATTATCACACATTGATATTTTCAAGCCTTTTTTAGAATTCAACTAAATTTAAATTCGTCGAAATAGGTAATAGCTACCTCAGATAATTACCAAAAAAGTTTTATTTACTAGAACTAATTCTGTCTTATTTGTTGAATAATAAAATATGTAGTTAATTAGTTATGATCATGCCTTAATCCTTCTAATGGCACATTTCCCAACAATGCCAGATCTTTTCCAAATATACAATTTTTTAATTGGAATAACATAGTATATAATATTGGAATACTTAAAAACGAAATGCATATTTGATCAACCCGATTGATTCCGATTTTATATCGGAATTTTCAATTACAATTCCTGATTTAAAGGTGGATGAATTTGAACACTGGTAATAAATGTGTGTTTTTGTTAAATAATCAATAGTTTACTAGTTGAACTATGGATACTTTCATATTCTTGAGTTTCACCTTATGGGTTCCTGATCGATGGTCCTGTTACTATGTTGAAGTACTATATCGCGAAATTTCACACACAGATGCTACCTAGGCTAACAAGCCATGCCATGGTGCTACTCACTGCCTAAGGGTTAATTTGAACATTTCAAAAACTGAAATATCAACTACACGTTCCTAGAACTACTTCATGTGGAAGTGCCCTGGGAGGAATCATTTCATTGGAAGTATTGCTAATAGTGATGTCTGAACTAATGTCAACCCTCCAAAGTTGATACAACTTGACTCCTCAGAGTTATCTGATTTGCATGTCCCAGTATACCTATATCCATCCTCGCGTCCACCATAAACTTGCGCAAACGCTTTCCATGTATCCATGGTAACATTACTATGTATATACCTACACAAACCCTAATGACTCCAGTATTCGATGGGTGATTTGTATTCGTTTCGGAAAATTATCCCTAATTTTTATATGAAATTTATTTGGGGGCGTCAACAGAAACGAAAATGTCAAGGAGGTTTGGATTCCACAGTTAATCATAAATTGAAGTTTCTCAACTTATTAGTTTATTTTTGATAGTGAATTGAACATGTCCAGATGGCTGGATGCCCACATTGATAGAAGCGCAGGGTTAATTATATTGCCAAAGAATATAGTTTTGTCTGACGTTGCTGGAGATGGAGAAAAACGACTCGTCTTGGCTGAATTGAAGAATGCTAACGATGGCAGACCTCACCTGAGGGTGTATAAAGGGACTGTCCTTTCTGCGGACTTGACACTGCCGGATTTGCCATGTGGTCTTATAAGCTTCAGTATGGAAAATTACGACTCTAGAGTTCCTGGTAAATATCTGAAGTTTAAGGTGCACTATAAGCAAAACTTCGCTTTTTAATTGACACTATCAATCATACCAGTGGCAGTGTGCAGTGACTCCTATCCTACGATGCAATATTTTATACAACCGCTTTAGATATCTATAGTTTATCTTTAAATCGGGATTAAAATTGCATTTTTCAATTGTATCAAATGTCAGATATGTCTATTTAAACCTGGTCTGAATTAATACTGAATTGGTGCCAAAATTTACTGCAATAGCTTCAGAACAAACATATCCACTTAGAAAACGTGATTTTACCGTTAGGAATATTTACTGAATTTTTTCAGCAATTGCTGTGGCATGTGGCTCTGACCTTTTCATCTACAAAAATTCCAAACCCTACTACAAATTTACAGTACCTCCCCTACCAGTCCACCCTATCGAACAAGAAACATGGCGATATGTAAAAGAGGCTCATCCTGATACCGAAAAGGTCATATCTGATTTGAAAACAGTCCCCGTTAGTTTCTTATCGGCAAGATCCCAAAAACTCCTTACCCTTGAACCATCCCAAGTGGATGAATTCATTGGTCGCTATGCTAATGTGGACCCTGTGAAGAATACTACTATAACTTGCTTGGGTGTAATTTCCAAAAGTGCCTACAACAAATATTCGGCAGCCTGTCCAATTTTGGGAACTGAATCTGGATTGATATTCGTGTTGGACCCGCAAACTTTCTCCATTATGCACCAAGTATGAGAGTTCTGGATTAATGCTTGAAGTAATCTGTGAGTTGAGTCGAAGAAAAGTTACAAAGAGCAAATAATTTCAGGCTATGATCTGCAATACAAAGGTAACTCCTTTCATCATTGGCAGTTCAGGTTTATTCGATGTAGAATACCGAATCATTGTTACCTGTCGAGAAGGTCAAGTGTGCTTGCTGAGAAGGGGATGGCTCGAAGGGAAACTTCTCTTCCAAACTTCAAGCCATATAGTGGACATGGTACTCATCCCTGGCGATAATACGTTATTAGTGGGTACCACAGACAGAACTCTGCATTGCTACACGAAAAGAGGCAGCAAACAGTGGTCCATGAGCATGGTCGACCAGATAACTTGTTTGTGCCTGATTCCTATAAGGCATCTCAACACACATCTGGTGGCTGTAGGGTTGAGGGTCGGAGTGGTGCACATTTTCAAAGGAAGGCAAAGAATGGACGTCCTCCAGCTCTCCGATTCTCCTTCGGCTTTGATTTTCGGCCAAATGGGCCAAGAAGACAATGTTATGATTATCATTACTAGGAGCGGAGCCATAAACTTCAAAATACTCAAGAGAACAGCAGATTTCAATCTAACCAAAGATGAATCCGAAGGAGCTCACTCCGCTCAAAGCAGGACGCTACCTTTGCCGAAGAGGAGCAAACTCTTCCTCGAACAAGGTTCACGAGAGCGAGAAAATGCTGTGACTATGCATCACACATTTCAACAAGACCTCATAAGATTGCGGTTGGAAGCAGCGAGAGCTTTGATCCAAGTTCAATCGGACCAAACGGGAATCGGAAATGAAAGAGAATTGATAAAATTGTCAGCTCAAGTTTTAGGATTGGGTCCTAAATTCACCCTAGTACTCACTCTGGAAAACATCAGCCATGAGAGTCCCCTCATTGATTTAGCAATTGTGTTGCATTGCAAACCAACCTTATTCACGTTGTCTGATTACGTTGTTGCCATTCCTTTAATTCCCCCGAATTTAGCGTTCAAAATGCAATTGAGAGCGGAAGCAGTGCAAATTGAGGAATCTTCTGGGAATATAATTAACGAAATACATGATGTGCGTTTCATTAGGGTGTTTGTGATAAGAAATAATCAGGCTCAGCCCATCCTAGCTGCTACTATTAACATGCCGGAAACAGATTCATCTTTATGCATCATGTAAAAAGATGTTTTTGTGTGAATTATCTCGAATCCGTTTCAGTTGTCCTGGAAAATTACGTTAATAAATTTTAATTTTAGAGTTTCTTCAATGTTGTATGTTTGCCCAAATAGGGATAACTACCTCCTTTATAGAAACAACTGTTATATGAAATCACTGTAGGTGCAATAAAAATCGAGGAAAATAAAATTAATTACACATGAAATACGTAATTTGTTTTCGAAATGATTATGCTAAGGCAAAATTACATTCTCTCTGCAGTTTTGGTTGTCTATAACTATGAACTACGCGCACACGAATCATGCGAATAAACCGAATATTTTCCACACGGAGGAAAATTATTTACGGTGATAAATCGGTATCGATAAAGTAGTAAAGTAAGTATTTAAGGCAGATAGTGTCGGCTGATTAGTATTTTTTTTTCAAGAAGCTGCAGTTGAGTTTCTTGGTACCATTTGAAATTGTGTCGTCAAAGTTGGTAGGTGTGTATTAAAATTACATTAATACATTTCTTCTTTTCAATATGTATTGCATTAGTCAATTGTATTGAGAATTGTCAATTGTTCGTTGCAACCGAGAAAAATAAGAGACATTTGCATGGTTTGGTTCACTTTCTTGTTGTTTTCTGTTATGTAGACCTTGAGCTCAAAGTGACGTGGTGAGGTGACACCTCGTAATAATTGCTGTTGTAGTTTGCTAGTGAGTACCCATTTTAAATATTTTATTGCTCTAGACTTAGGTGCTATTTTTTCAAAACAGGATATTTCGAGGAGTTCTCCTTGATCCCTAGAATAGGATTTGTCCGCACCTAATGTTTTTTTTTATTACTATCAACGTCTATGATTTACTGATAAGCGTTATTGCTTATCGTAAAACAATTTCAATTGCTACCAAATTTTATTATATTAAATAAACAATTGATACATTTTTTTAGCAATAACTTGAGTTAATGCAATCAGTCAAAAAAAAACACTTTTTTTGCCGTTCTGCAACGATTTTTTTACGATTTTTTGGAATGAAAACTCGAGACCACACGATTATGCATCCTGATAATAGATGTTAGAGGTCTTAGTGAGCATGCTTCAGTCCAAAAATAAGTCACATATTGAGCGTGTTGTCCGGAACACTTCACTAAAAAGATCCATTGCTAATCTAAACTTTTAACGATTCGTTGTAATAAAATCGATTCTTGAATCATTATAGGTCTGAAATCATTGGCAAAGTTCAAAGTACGTCGAATAATGTCGCTAGATCAGGTGAGGAAAATATAATTCTCAAGTCCTTCCAAGGAGTTTAAATCCTGTTTCGTGTAATACTTACGAAATAGTTGTATCTTAATTGCAATTAAATTTATGTCTTTTGTTAATTTACATCTATGTACTTACTAAGAGGTAATCAAAGAGTCATGGCCTATTGGTAGGATCGTTATCTGCTGTGGGAGAGTCATATTGTATTATAAAATATGACACTACCATACATGTTTAGTAGAAACAATTATTTCATTATTGCTTCTCAAGAATACTCTTTGTTATCATTAATTTTTATTTTTGTAGGAATTCAACCAAGCTGCCGAGGACGTAAAGAAACTGACAAGCGTAAGCAATGATGATCTTCTCATTCTCTATGGCCTTTATAAACAAGCCACTGTCGGTGATGTAAATACAGGTTGGTGTGATAATTAATGGTCTACTTTTAATTGGAATTACGTGAAGTGGAGACTAGAAATTTTGCGTAACGCATTTGCAATGGAACATTTCGATATCTCGTTTTCGTTGGAATAATTTACCACCTATTTACCGTGCATAGTCTCTATAGAAATAATTATCCTGTTAGAGTTGCTGAGTAAGTGAATTCACGATAGGAAATTTTCAGCCAGGCCTGGGATGATGGATTTCAAGGGAAAAGCAAAATGGGACGCTTGGGAGTCAAGGAAAGGGATGAGTCAAAGTGAGGCTAAGGAGAAATACGTGCAGAAAGTGAGGGAACTCGGTGCTTAGAAGCTGCTGTTGATCATCGAATGAATTCTTTCTCAAATGTATATTTCTCAATAAATAATATATTTTTTAGTAGTTATTTCATTTTCGAACTCTATTATTATTGCTCGTGTGTATAATAAATTATGGTAGATAAAATGACCAAACAAATTGAACTGCTGTTTTCCCAACGTTTCATTGGATTAAGCTCTCACCTCTCTCTTTATAATAAAATCAAACTACATTTTAATTTGTATTTTGTTTTTAATCAACTATCCAATATAACAAATATTGTAAACCATTATAACCAAGTCTAATTTCCCGCGCATTTTCAGTTGGCAGCCCTGACTAAAAATGCCGAGTCTAGCCAACCTAAATGAGCGGGAAATTGAACTTGACGATAATGGGTTGCCATTACCAGAGATGATCCTATTTAAATTATTGTAATAGTCTTTGCCATTACTCTATAGAACGATAGGCTAAGGAAATGTATACATAAAATCTAATCTGTGTTAAAATAATTGGGATATTACATTGCAGTTAGGGTTGTGATCATGACAAATTACAATAAAATACAACAAAACCAGAAAATTGGTTTTCTCATTCATTGACAAGTTGTAATGACTGCGATTTCTTTCATCACCTCGAAAGCACCTGACTCATAATCTTATGCGCACCTCATCAAACAATGAAATTCGTCAATTTGGCCAACAATGTTTTATCATTGACTCACTCCATTGACGCAAATAATTCTGCACCTCTCCTGTTTCGAGTGCATGTAGATACGTGGGTCAATCAGAAGATTGAGGTAGGAGGGATAATTGTTATCCACGCACAGCTTTCCAAGCCTGTTCTCGTCCAAAGGCCGGTCCATAACGTGGCCATAAACCAGCTAGTCTATATATTTCCTTCCATTAAACAGTTAGACTCCAGCTTGGCAACAAGGCGTCAACCTCTGCCTGTTTTTCAGCTTTTTCTACGTACCACACGTGAGTAATCAATACTCTAACTACGGTTTTTGACTACAATCGATACGGTGGTGTAATAGGCATTCTGCAACTCATTCTATTGTAATACAGATTCGTATTTACATACTGTTTTCCTAAATGTCAATAAGATTTGTCAATCTTCTCAGTACACTTGGACAGAAGAAGTAGATACACACTTGAAAACCCATATTATTAATATGTAAGTAATGAATATAATTTTTGTTTATCAAACTCTGTCGAGATACTTTTTTGATCCAGAATAATAATTATTAGTCAATTATGAGCGTATACCGAGTATTATTGGTTTTGCCAAAGTCATTTTGAAGAAGTGAATATAGAAACTCATGATATAAATTGACACAAAATTTTATTGAATATAATCACGACTTCATTGAAATTTTAGGAATACTTTAAAATTGCATTGATTTTGCACCATAAGTTTCTGGATATCAGCACACACTCAAATACAATTGATAACGCGTTATATGATCCGAAGTTTTATTGCATCAGATTATAAGATACCTAAATGAGAGTAGATAATGATACCTGAAAGAGTACTTTTAGTACCCATGTACGTGATTATGACAATGGGAATTATCATCCCACCATTTTGAAACGCTTACAAATCACTGCAACGATTAAATGAAGATTACAAAACACTGCTAATGCCAATACGAGTAGGTATATCGAAGGAAACTTATATTTGTTAGAAGTATTATTTACTTGGAGAAAATTCTTCGACCTAAATTAAGTGGTATGATGATGAAATTGACTGATCATTCATTTTACGTATATTTTTCTATTCCAGCTTAAAAAATGTCTCTAGACGAGGTAAGACTGATTCATTCTTATATTCCTCAGCAATAGTTTGAACATTTTTGTCCATATAACTAAATAAATTTTCCGATGTTTTCTTGACAAAAAAAAATCATTTGCACATTTGCCCTTGTTACATTTTTCTGCCCACGCTAAAAAGGATTACTGAACTTATTATGTTAATCGTCATGTTACAAAATAATCACGTTGCAAAATATTAATAACCATGGTAAAATGCACTTAAACAATTGCTAGTGAACACAATGAAAAAAGCGTGCATATAATAGGCATGGTATACCACGTATAATAGTGCTGATATCATTTTAACAGAAATTCAAGAAGGCCGCAGAAGAGGTGCATAATCTGAAGGCGAAACCAACTGATCAAGAGCTCCTGGAGATTTACTCACTCTTCAAGCAAGCTACCATCGGAGATAACACTACACCTAGGCCAGGCATGTTTGAGCTCAAAGCGAAAGCAAAATGGGATGCATGGGACGGTATAAAAGGAATGTCCCAAGACGAGGCTAAAGAGAAATACATTGCCAAGGTCCAAATATTGTTGGATACACTTGGAACTAAGTAGTTATTTTTTCATGCATGATTTATTCTGTTATACTTATTACAAATTGGTATTGAATGTGAAATTTTGTATTGAACACGATTTTGAATAAATGTTCATTGTGGTTGTATGCGTTATGAATTAAATATTAATAAATCATTCTTTGTTAATAATAAACCCAGTTGAGAATCACTATCATTTCTTAGAACTGGAATTATTTGAGTAATTTCTGTTCCAAGCAATGATAGACATTCTCTTAACGTAACCAAACTTTTTTGCTATGGCAGCTAGGGTTGCTTTAGCTGCTAGGCTGGGATATTTCAGTAAAGAGTACCAACCTAAATTGAGCGGGTAATTCAAGTTTGTTTACCATCGCACCGTACAATGATTTCTATCTGCAAATATCTACATAAATTTTTTTAATTAAAATGCATTCATTCATGCATTAATAAACATGCATTTATAAACAATTTTTTTGCGAATAATTAACTTTTTGCAATCCGTTGTTGCCAATAAGGCGTCATATTAACTTGATTCTGGCTGGAGTGCAAAGAGTTAATATAATCTAATAATTAAAATGACATGGGTAATTTCTTTTCAACCTTTCAACATTGGCCTAGTCGTATTTTCTCAAATTCGTTGGCCTAGTCGTATTTTCCTAAATTCGTTCAAAAGACATTTTCTACTATCGTTGTAATACAGGGTGTATTGGAAATAGACCGAAAAAAACTACATACAGAACTCGATAAAACAAACCATTTTTTCGTAAACAAGTACCAAAAGGCGTAAAAATGGACTAAAAAAATGCCGTCCGGCCCTGTCTACGACGAAAATTCTCTGTTGTTATGACAACCAGGAAAAGGCAACAATTAGTTACTATGATAACAGCAGTATTGTTTCCTTATTCTGCGTTCTCCAGGGTCGGTTCGTCAAAATAAGAGAAAATTTGAGGGATTTTTTCGGTGAAAAATATAAAAATGCTAGAGGAAAAAGATGTTAGTTTTGATGAGTTCTGTGTGTGGTTTAATTTTTTCGTTCTATTTTAGATACACCCTGTAAGTCAGCTGCAGTTTGGGTTGCGTCTCAACACCACTCCCTCTTATGACAAATAATTCCGGTGTCAATCGTGAGATGGCGATTCGTTACCACAAAAATCCATCTTTCGTCTTCTCTTTCATTCTTATCTATTTCATTTGACATTTCGTTTTCAATTTGATGTTGACATTTGTGAAAAAAGGTGTATTTTCACACTTCCTTCGAGAAATTTTAATTCAGGTTCAAAGTATATCGGAGTGATTATTAAAGAGTGTGACGATATGGCGTTTTTCAAGAGAATAAATGATGTGTTATGGTGATGAACAGATTTTGTCCAACAATTTTTCTGCTTTTTCCCTCCGATTTGTTCGAATAATTGTGTTCATTTATGAAATTCTTGATGGATTTTATAATGCCACCACTAAAAAACTCCAAGTGCTCTAACCTACCAACTAGTAGGAATAATAATTATTTTATTCCAATGCCAAGTACTTCGAATGAACCAACACAATACCAATGCAGGGACTACCCAAAGAAGGTGTTGAGTAATCTCAACACTTTAAGGATGAATTCTAGGTTTTTCGATGTTGAAATCATAGCTGGGAATAAAGTGTTCAAGGTATTTCTCTTTTCAATAAGTAATTTTATTTCAGTCTGTTGTATATTAGTTTGCAATGCAATTCCTTCCCGGTATAATTAATAAACATCAATATTGCTTCATGATGACTTTATTTGCTGGATAATGTAACACGTCATATCAAATTTAAAACTCTATTATTAATATCACTGAATCTTGCCAGTGGACAATGCCAATATACGCTACCAATTAAAAAATAATTTATTCTGTTATTAATGAAATTTGTTTAAGGTAATTTGAGAAATTCAAACTGTAACTGACTAGCAGTGTGTAGTGAAATACATTGATACTTACAAATAACACTTCACATTTAATGTATCTGCATATAGCAAAATTGAGTTAGATATGTATATTACAACTGAACATATTGTATCGTGGAGTCGGTAAAATTTGTTAACTTCATATGAGTAATTAAAACCATAGTGAAAAGTGAAAATACGTTTCATTATCCACATTTACACTCTTCATTTGAATTTTAAAATTGGTGACATTAGCTGCATTAGATGCATTAACAAATCGAGAACTGTTATGATCTACAAAATCTAAAATTATGGAAAATTACTTTGAATAATAAGAATTATTATGACAAAATGATGTTAATATGGGGTTCATCCTCTTTCTTTTCCCTTTATCATCCTATATTGCAAGTGTAGACTTGCACAACTTCATTTTAAGAAATAATGGTAGATAGCCAGAGAATATATTTGTGGATATAAATAAAATCAAAGTCCATATACTCTACCGGTTGCTGCACAGGCTCATATAACAATAGTGAACGATTAAAATCTACTACATAAGCCATTGGGGATATATCTATTGAGAGTCCTACATAAAATAATAACAATACGAACTCACATACCTACATCAAAAGGGTAGTTAATTGTTCTTAGGTGGAATATAACAGACCATGTAAATGAATATTTCGAAAATTTATACTTCTAATCAATACATTTGCAAGTGAATCACACAATAAAAGAAGGTCGTTTCAATATCTTATTCCACATGTTCTTGATACAACAAAACACTACACCGAGAGTCTATTTTGTACAATTATTATGAAACGTAAAGTATCACTGAGATTCTAATGTGCACTCATATTTTTCAAGGCACACAAGGCTGTTCTAGCGGCAAGCAGTCCATATTTCCAAGCGATGTTTACGAGCGGTCTTTCCGAACAAGATCGAGAATCGGTCCAATTGCATTGCATATCTCCACACATCTTGGATATTCTCATGGATTTTATATATTCAGGACAGGTGGATATCAATCAGAATAATGTGCAGGAGCTTATCATCGCTGCTGATATGCTGGAGCTTCACGAAGTGGTCCAGGGTTGTTCAGAGTTTGTTATCAAGGAAATGCATCCGATCAATGCTGTTGGAATTTATAGGTAGCCACACACAGATAATTATTTACTAACAATACATATCAACACTGCACATCCAACATATGTGGTACTGCCATTTTTATACACTCTGAAACAACGTTTTTATTTATTATTGACCATAAATTTTATTGTTTTATTAGAAATTCTTAATAAGATGAGAATGTGTTGTAAATCCCAGTTGAACAAATGCATGTATTTCCTGAACACCCTGGCTGGAAGTAATAGATATTTTTTTAACCCTTAACTACTCGAAAAATGTAAACTTGCGGATTCCAGTCGCTTATTGACGACCACCGTAGTTAATGGGTTATAATTGTAAAAGTAGAATACTTTCCTTCTAGATTCGCTGAGGGGCACAATTGCACTACAGTAACAAATGCTGCCTTACAATTTATACAAAATCACTTCCCTGAAGTATGCAACGAAGAAGAGATCTATGACTTACCAAAAGACCAATTCATAAAATTTTTGTCCTCTGAGCAGCTTTGTGTAGATTCAGAATTGCAGGTGCTTCAAGCTGCAATACGTTGGATCACCCATGATAACATAGAGAGGCGGAGATATGTTTTTGAAATCTTGAAATACGTCAGGTTACCACTTCTATCTTTAGGTGAGCCTATTTTGAATAATTTTTAACTCAAGATGAGAGTTCTAATATGTCTGTAATTTACTAGGTACTAAAAGTTAATCAAACGATTTTAATCGTTTAATCGTTCTAAAAGAGTAATTATTATCGTTGCAGTGTCTCTTGAAAAAACAATATCTGACTGTAACGATAGCAGTCTCAAAATCGCATTGAAGTCTATCTATAGTGACTTAATTAATAGAAAGGGCTGCTTGGTGCCTCTGTTTGTTCATCCGAGATTGAGAGCTAAGAAAAACATATTCGTGATTGGAGGTGCTAAGAGGGAATTGAGGAATTTTTGGCATCGAGGAACAGAGAGCAACTACTTATCAATTGAGAGATTCGACACATTCAAAAGGTATGTAATAATATAGATCTATATGGGTGAATGCCTACAAACAGCAAAAAAGATAGCTCCATTTTGGTGAATAAAACAATTATTTTCAAAGGAAAACTGGTGGAAATGCTTGATTTACTATACGAAAAGTAAATTTAGCTGGGGACACTTCATTTTTTAATTTCTGAAATTTTTCTTAATCTAATGTATAACAGGGGAATGACACTCATCCAGGGAAATGACAAAAAAGGACATTATTTCCAATTATTATTAAATGCGCCAAAAGCTATTGTCGGGCATAGGTACACTACAGACGCATTGTAGAATAGTCATAGGTTCATTAGAGTAACCTTAGTGTGATTGTAAACAGTGTAGTGTATCAATTCATGCTCGAGCCACTTGGGGAAATATTTATAATTGTTTTACTGATAGGGTGAAAATTTCACAATTTGACAATATATGTTGGGTACATTGTTATTGAATACAAATTCAATTTGTCAGAATGTAAATGCATTCTTGCCTCACAGAGAATGGCAGAAAGCTCCAGATATGTGCATAAACCGCATAGTACCCGGTGTAGCAGCGTTGAACGGCTGCATTTATGTTGTTGGTGGCGAACAAGAATCTAACAGCTTATCTTGCGGAGAATTCTATGATCCACAAACAGATAGATGGGTATTGATCGCAGACATGATGATTCCCCGTTGTGAATTTGGATTGTGCTCTCTGAATGGCTACCTGTTTGCAATGGGAGGTTGGGTGGGCAACGATATCGATGGTACTATTGAGAGATACGATCCTAAGTTGGACGAATGGAGATTAGTTGGAAATTTACCTGAAGCACGATTCAGCATGGGAGTTGTGTCGTATGAAGGTAATTTCCTACTTTTTTCGATTAAAGCAAAACAATAATCGGGCCTTAAAAAATGTATTACAAACTTCTACCAATTATTAGTACAGTCTTGCCAAATGATTCGTTCTAGACATGATATATATTGTTGGTGGTTGTTCGAAAAGCGAAAGATTCCTCCAAGATGTGTTATGTTACAACCCACTAACTGGCGAATGGCGTTCGCTTGCTCCTATGAGCATAGCTAGGTCACAAATGGGAGTTGCAATACTTGATGACCATTTGTATGTTGTGGGAGGCGATAACAAACATCAAGTCCTCAATTCAGTCGAGAGATATTCATTTAAAGAGGTGATTCATTTGCAAATTAAACCTACTTTATAAAAGATTTAGTTTAAAAAAAATATGGCTCGAGTTGATTTAGTGTAGCTCAAAGAAATAGAAATGGTAGAGGAATTCAAACCTTATCTAAAATTGTTGATTGGGAATACTTAACAATTTAATGCAGAAAAGTTTCCTAATAGAATAAATGGACCACAGTTCCAACGATGATCGTTGCTCGGAGTAGACCTGCCGTTGTGGCAGTCGATGGTCTGCTTTATGTAATTGGTGGTGCGCAAACAAGCGAAGACTTCTACAAAGCCCAATTCACTTTGTCTTCAGTGGAGCGCTTCGATCCTTACGAAAATTCTTGGACTGAATGTCCGCCATTGCCTGATAGTAGGGCTGAGTCTGGAGCAGTCGTTATATGATAACGGCTGAGGGAAATAGCAGGAGAAGCATCTCGCCATTATAATTAACTCTTTATAATGCATTTTTATTCACTAAATGTTAGGAAAACGGATAATTCTAATAGCAGCTATGAGAAGGTAGACATCATCGATATTGCGGCCAATTGCTAAGTAATGTGTTTAGTTAAGTACTTCATAACACCGAAGGAATTGATTTTCAGCAACTAATCCTAAAACTTATTCGACTGTATACTTATTAATCCATATTAAGTTTATAGAATTGTTATTGGATTTTAAAATGTTTTTGTTATAAATTTTACTTCATGTATAGAGGATTTATTAGAGCTCTGGCTTGCTTAATACATAACAACATTGTGAACTCTCATTTTGAATCCTGTAAAGATTTGACGTTGGAAATTGTGATATTTAATTTTGAATCTTATTTAGTAAATATTTAAAACATTATTTTGTGTGTGTATAAAATTTAAACACTATTTTGGAATCATTTGCATTTTCAACCTACGTTAGATACAAGTAATATTATGACTTACCTTAATTTATACAAATTTCCCAGAAGATCCGAAATTGCAAATCTAATTTCTCTACTTTATTTTCATGGAACATGTGCTGTTTAGATGAAATTGACTCTAATTCTTTGATTCAAATTCAGTCATAACGGAAGGTACGTAATGCGAAACAAATGGCTAGGTAGCAATTAATGTTTGAGGAATGACAGTGGAAAGAATAAAGATGGAAATCATCTAAACAGAAGAACTAACGCACAGTAAAATATCACAATAAAACAATATAATTTAATGGTCTTTTTGTGATTTACATCGAATTAAATTACCCAAAAACGCTTACAGTCAGGTAAAAGGTAAGAACAATGAAGGTAGGTGTAGTGTACGCGTATTGACCCGTTCATGGAATGAGGCCAGAGACGAAACCACTCAATTCTTTCTCACTCGCTCAACCAACCGAGGCATTGCACATCTCTATTTCCTAATCAAACGATCCGTTTCCTGATTAAATTGTGTATATCATCCGCTTCCTCAATATTTCTTGCATTTCGAAAACTTCTTCCACTACTCTTCCTGTTTTAGCTAAACACTTCTACAACAGCGCTTTTCTTTGCCCTCCATCCGACACTGAATGGAAGCTGAGACTAGAAAAGGCGACGATTTTTCGTTCGGATTGCGACTCGTCTTATTGCACGAAAATAAAAATATATTACAAAATAAATCATCGTATCAAATAGCGAGACTGTGGAATAGTAGAACCAGGGACCAATCAACTAAATTGAATTCTTCATTTTAGTTCTCTCCCTGACCAGAATGAAACATTCAAATGATGAAAAAATAATTTGCATCCAACCGTCTCTGGAGGGACGGGTGGAAAATTTTACTTTAGTTAGAAAAATTTGGCACGTCCTAGAAAATAAGTACACTCTCTTTCTGTCCCGTACGAATTCGAGTTTCAAACTACCCTACGAGTTCACCACCGAAAAGATCTATTTACAAAGGAGTTGAAATTGTGAAATTCGAGTGCGCGAGCTATTTCCAGCACCGACAACGGTGCAAACTGTGCTTCAGATAGATTCTTACAATATAAGCGAAATCACAGAGGATACATGACTCCTATACTCAGTGGCGAAATAAATTAGTCACTACGTAAACCTAAACAACCGACAAAATACAACCAGCGAGTTACGTCGTACAACTCGCAATGCGACCCAATGAGGCACACAACCTGCATTAGAACCGAACGAGTCACATGACGCACAAATTCCTAGCAATTCCGACCTTTCTAGGGTGCTTTCTTGTCCTGACGGGTTTCCAATCTTAACATACAAATATAGAAGAGATATTTCATCGATACACTGCTAAATTCGCAAAATTGACTCCTACCATTCGGCACGTATGTATTATTGTGCGTTGGAGTGCTCAGCTTCGAATGCGGTTCCAACCATCGTGACGTTGGCGGTCACGTTCGTTGTGCAGCCAATCGGGGCTTTGGCTATTTTGACGGATAAGTCGCAACTTATCGGACTGCGTGTGCGTTCAATTCATCACATTTTTGTAGTATGAGAATTCTCCCTGTTGTCCGTTTCTGAATCGGTGCATCAGCTATTTTCACTGGACACTTTTCCAAGCAAAACTGGATTTATTGGGATCGGTCTTGTGCGGTCCAGTTGTTTTTTCTAACCCAAATATTGATGAATTAGACTTTTGTTGCAAAAACAACCTGTACTTTTCTTCATTTTAGTTCTCTTTGGCTGTTTGATTTAAAAAATCGGAATTACTTAGCCCCATTTGCACCGAGCACAGTTAAATTATAATTTTTGCTTTTGTTACATATATGGTATTGTTTCCATTTATCTGTTCTACTCAAACACTTACCCATCAGGTCACCACATTACCTGATTTTTACACTCAACGATACTATTGAAATATAATGGACAGACTCTTACCTTCCGCCTAAATGGAAAACATCCTTTATTCTCTGGAACAATTTCGGGACTTATAATGAGATCTGGAGTTGTCGTTCCATAAGGACCAAACACATTCAATTGCTTGAAACACTCCGTTTCTATCATTTCTGTTTGCCATGGTATCGACACACAACCCGTATTAAACTTGCTGTAGAATGAAGCGTCGTTTTCGTCAATATTGACGCCCTTGACTGTAGAAAACTGTTCGATGTCAAGGACATCTTTGGCATAAACAGCATGAGGCTAGAAAATAAATACAACAAATAATTATTATAATCATAAATACCATTGTATGTGTAACAATGAAAAAACACAGTCACCAAGTAAAATAGAAGAACGTCTATGCCTTAACTACTAAGGCCCAGTTATTCATAGCGATTTCAGGATGAGCATGAAATAGCAATCGTGCAAAATCCATGTGTTGAAGTAATAGTTGCATTAACATACACAATTTTGGTTTAATGTTTTCTATCAAATCAATGAACTTGAACTAAATTAAAATAGAGAATTTTGTGGTCAAACTTACATCAGGTACAAAGGGAGGTTCAACCATTCCAGCCTCCAATCTTCTCCAGTTAACTAACTGGAAGAAAGGTTGCTGTTTGACTTGTGCGGCACCGCTACGGCCAGCCTTGCCCCCTAATCGTTGAGTGGGCTGCTTGACCAATAGTTGTTGGCACAAATTTTTGGCATCCTCGCTAAATTTATTCGAATATTTCTCTTGTTCCGATTTCACCCTTCGGTCCACTTCTTCCCTCTTCACCTTTTCTTTCCTAGCCCTGAAGGGCGCTTGTCCTTCTATCATCTCATACAGGAGACATCCAAAACTGAACCAATCCGGAGAGAATGTATATTTCTCGTTGTCAATCACTTCAGGAGCTGAAAATTTCCATTACCCTTATTATTACCCAGTCTGGTAGTGAACGTTTAAATGATTATTAAAAAAATACTACACTATCAGATAAAACAAGTCCAACATGATGAAAATATACTTTTGTGTTGTAAATTTTTAAAACATGAAAAGCTGTATTGATTTTGAGTTGTGATCGTTTCAGTGTTGAATCACAAAATGTACCCAACTAAATTCAAGATGTGATTTCAAGTAAAAGTCCAAATGGATGTTATTGTTGAAAAAATAGAAATATAGTCATATTATTATTAATATTGAGCAACTATACTTGAAATATACTTTCAATAAAAATATTTATTTTCATTATTAATTGTAAATACATGATATATATATATACAGTGTGTCCACGGATGGGGTTGTGAAGAGGAAAAACTTTTTTATTTTTGATTTTACAAAAAAAAGTTATTCTTCATAAAAAGTTTTGCTTGTCAAAAAAATGGTATTACCATTAAAACAAT
>JAUIMY010000214.1:0-56972 GCA_033557855.1 Hydrochus callosus | reverse complement strand
GCTCGCGGTTAGAGTCGAGTACTATCTCGTTCATTCTTAATTGTTTAGTTTTGTGCCTCACAGTTAGGGTTGAGTGCAATTACACCTGTACAATTATAAATCTTGGTGTAAATAAACGATCTCCGTTAAAACGCAAAGTAAACTGTTTTATGCGCGACCCAAAATAAATAAAAACGTTACATTATTATGCAAAGTTTGCTTGTGTTGTTAGGCGGCTGTAACAAGACTTGGGGTATTGAAAATTAGCACTAGTAAATGTTAGGCTAATTGTTTCAAGGGAACGTTTGCATGCGTTCCAATGACGTCTGTTTCAATTTCAATGGTTTGCCGTGTTTTAACAACTTTTCACACGTTAATGCGGCTAACAGTGCCAATGAATTCGGCGTTTATTCTGACGCAGCGCTGGGATAAAAATAGTTGAATAGCGCACGTGTTATTCTTGAAATTCTTTGTTGGTAATTCGCCGCGTAATTGATTCGCGCTGAACTTGGCGTACTTTTAGTGTGTCAAAGCCACAGTATCTCAGATTTTTGAGTTCTTGTGTCGCATTCATTGTGGAATTTCAGATGCATCTGTCAGTACTTAATTTAATCAGTCATTATTTTATTATTCCTGTGAGTAATACCAATATGGTAATACTGTGGTATTATCTCAGTCGTGTGCCATTAGTTTGTTTTTTGTGTCATTAATTGTAATTTGCCCGTTATTTTTATTCACTTTGCGGTTGGTATTTTTATTGTAATAATTATTAATTAGGTAAAATTTAGTTTATTACATACATAGAGGAAAAGGATTGCTGTTATAAGGGAAATAGGAAATAATAATTTAAACCTGATTTCAGTGCGAAGTTGTGGTGTCTGGCTAATCAACGAGTAGAGGGTTAAAGGCTAGATGTGAGACGTAGAAATGTTATCGATTTTATATGCAAAATTCTCCTCGGTTAAACGGAACGGTCTGTTTAATGTTAATCTAATGAGGAATTGATTTGAATTGGGATTCGAAATGATTGGAATGGAATTCAAACGATCGAATTTAAATTCGAATTGATTCAATTGGAAGCAGCGTCGATTCGATTTCATTGAATCGCAATAGGGGAAAAACACTTTTTGTTGAGGGACGAACCATTTGTTCCCTTCGAATAAGTGCTAAGTGAATGACAACCCGTCTAAATATTATTGATGCGTGCGTGAATAAATCATCAGTGCAAACGCAACATTTTCCTAATGGAAAAGGCTATGCTCCTGACCTTGACACTGGGCCCTGAGGAATTGTTCTAATGGTATTTGAATTTCTATTGGCCCGTCAACGGATTAGTTTTACATTTTGAACAAAACAATCACTGAAACAACATTGTCTTTATCTTTGTCTAGATTAATCGTACGTTCAACCAAAAACCCCACTGACGTTAAACATTTAATCGCTAAAAATATATTATCACGGAGTAATTATAGAGGAAAATTCCTCTTTTTGTAGAGTTTACACACTTTTCAAATACTTAGACGGCGAGTATAATGAAAATAAACGATTTTAATTATATCAAATGAAAATTTTAATTCGACCACAAAACACTTCATAATTATCTTCACCTTATCTTCAGTGCCTCTATGAGTGATGTTCCCTTGCCAAAACTTCCTCGAGTACCCTCGCACGTGTCCTATAACCGCCTTGTGGAACTCGAACCCAGGCCTCCAGCACAAAGACCCGTAACCGAACACCCAAAGGGCCTTCGAGTCCCTCCCGCTGATGACATCCTCCAATGCAATAACGTCACTGTTCGCGGACATTTCGGCGACGAAGGCCCAGTACGAAGATCACTGCGGTTACGAAGCTATCGAAGAAACATCTACAGAACCGAGAGATAAGAAGCGGCTGCCGCGAAAGTCAGCAGCTGATTCCCATTCATTTCGCCGCTGCCCGGCCAGCCACGTGTTTTCCCTTGTTCGCACGAAAAGCCGCGACCGTCCGTCTCGACTCACTGACATTGTTTGACGTGGGCCGGGCCACTCCAGCCGGCATGGGCATAGCGTAGACAAAAGATGATGTAACTCGCGGCCACCCTTACGAGAGGTTCACGAGAGGTTCGCGCGAGGCGAGAAAGCGGGGCAAATGAGGACACAGAACGAGGATGGAAAGCGGTAACGGATTGTCGATACTCTGCGCGCATGATTTTCCGCCGACGCGGATTTTCAATGACTCTATGCAATTGATTCTGATTACTAGGACTGAAATTGGGGTATTAGAAATGATGCATTTTATTCAGTAAAATTGAAATTTGAAAAAATTACACAAAAAATGAACTGACTCCATCAAAAAATGGTAAACCAGGCTTTTCCTTCAGCTTTCCATAGAAAATTATAATTTTATTTTTGTATCACAATGGAGCTGTTTCCTGCACTTTGGAGGCACATATGGTATTTTGTGTTGAATCATGTGTCCGTGTCCGGTAACTAACTCAATGGTTCCTGCATGAAAAATAGAGCGAAAGCGGTGATCACTCTTAGATCGGAGCTTAATGGCGCGCCCCCTTTTGACCGCCAGTTCGCTGCAGTTGTTTGTTAACACTACCCCCCATGGGTTCACGTATAGCCCAAGGCTATGGTTCACGCCTAAAAAGGACGGGGGATTGTCAATATTTGTGAAAAATATTCTCGAACGACCCGGGTTCTCTTATAAAGACCCGTTTGACAAAAATTAATATTCAACATAAATTCCTCTCATCATAATTTTAACACGCGCAATCAAATCGAGCGACCGATCGAAAACATCCAACCCGTTTCTAGTTGACATTGTCTTGACAGCCCGTGCATCCCGTTTTCGGTCCAAATAACATATAAATTACCACTCGCGATGGTTTTATCGTTCCGCTTTTCAAGACAAAGTGAATAGAACCCATCCACTCAATTCGAACGTTCGACGTCCGATGAACGCGTCCAGTTTGCGGTACTTCATTGTCAGTTGTTATAACTGTCGAGAAACGCAATGTAGGCACACACTGCCATAAGTGGAGTAAGATGAAATGAAAAGTGAACGGCCTTGCGTTTACGGATGTCACTGAAACGCGATATAAAGCGGAGTTAGGTCAAGGAACTGCTCGAAATAGGTGGAGTGAGAAAAGCGTGGTCGTCCTCCTATTTGCACTGGCGGATTAGCCATATAGAAAAAGAAGCAAATGCTACAGGCCCTGCGCCTAGAGCGGGAAAAATTTAGCTCGTAAAATTACGGAACTAATTTTTTTAGTAAAATATATCTACATTGTTTGATAAATTTAAAATTTGTTCATCCAGGATCTGCCTGTTGGTGGTGGTGGTGGATCCCCTATCAAATTAGAAAGGAGGTGAATTTCCTAGAGTCTTATAATTTATTCCAAATAACCCGGAGATCAAAATCCGCGACTCCCGGAAACAACAGTCGATTTCAACCAAATGGGATTTTTGCGTTTAGGGTTGGTATTGGAGTGGGCTCTATGGGAGAAGAATAACATCGCGAACATTAAACTGTAAATAAAGCCTAAAACACAACAAAAATGTAGCCGAGTGTACTCTGTGATGTAGTAATTTATTTACAATTTTGCTAAGGCACAGATCGCATAGGCCACAGCCTGAAGATGCAGAAAACGGATTTACTGAGTAGTGACCTAACCAGAGAACGAACAGCAAATCAGTTGCGACCGCCTAGATGGCGCAAGTAACACCGGGGCAGATTTATTTTCTAGCCCCACCACAAACTTTAAATGCGATTCTACAAAATCCCAATATCAACTGCAAGTTACAAGAGAAAACGAAGTTTTGAAAGATTATATTTATTCATTTATGGGAATACAGGACATAATGTTACCATTAAAAACAAGGGCAATGTCACGAATTATTCTGGTTTCTGATACTCACAACGAAATGCTAACCCCGGATAATGAGCGCTCGATTGCCGAATCCGTCTCCCATCAAATTAGGTACCAAGGTGCAATTGTTCCGCAATCTCGCGCGAAAAGAGGCGCGGGGGGTGTCGGAGCGGGAAAAATATTCACAGCATCTTGGGTATCCGCGCGTTGACCTTCAAAGAAGGTTGCAATCACATTGTTCGTAGGTACCTGGCATTATTAGAAAACGCAAGAATGTGGGATACAAAGGTGGCTTGCTTTGGCTTCGGCCGCTCGACTGATTTTTCCACCGCAAAAGCCATCCATTCCGATCGAGGCGAAGTTTCGTTGAATATTCAAATGACAAATTTTCTTTACTTTGCGATACGATCTGTCGAAAAGGTCAGCCCGGCGCGCATACCGTCGGGATTGTTGAAATTTTTGCTCGCGCTCCCATTCTAGATTCATCGCGTCATTTCTTCCATGGTTCCATGCGTTATGCATTCGTTGTCAGTAATGTACAAAACACACCGATCGAATTAGCTTAGTGAACCGAAGTTTCATTTTCAATCAGTGGTTTGTGTTAATCTTAATTCTGCCATGACTTGGGATACATGTGCCAATTCACCGGGAAGCGGCTCTTTATGAATACGCTCATTGCGTATGTACGTTGCTTCTCTAGTAGTGGAAATTTTGAGTTGGTACTTACGTGAATTAAGTGGGACTTCCAATACTTTTGCCATTATGTGCATTTGCAGGATCAAGAGCAGGAACAAGCCGAGCCCAATTAATCGAAAACCGATTCGAAGTAAGAACGTGTGGGCAGTGGTGAATTTTAGCATACGCGCATGCGCAATGGTCAACTTTAGCGTATGCGCACGCGTCCTAATTCCGAATTGGGTGTGGAGTAAATCCACCATCAAAGCACACTAGATATGTTCGGGTTGCGCAGAGCTCGATGTGGGGACGAAGTGAAAGCAGTTGGGTGTAGAACGAAATTTTATATTGATAACTTTAATATATTATTCACAGGAGGAACAATACAATACTTCTCTAAAGAAATATTTTTATTAAAGAAACATGAACAAATTCTTACTTCAGTATCGACGTACAGTATACATGCTACAAAATGTACAGAATTATGATACAAAAAGAAGGGTTCGTTTCTCCGGGGAGAAATCGGTAAGTCTTCGGTAGTCCGAGTGTTTTCATTGTTCTGTCGGGCGCGAACGACGTTCGTGCCGGAGAGAAATGAACGGTGAAGATGAGCGCCCTTTTACAGTTGGCGGAAGGTCCTTCCGGTCAGTCGACGTACAAAATGACTTAGTTTAATAATGCAGGAACATATTTTTCTTTGTTCAAAAAACGATTCTATCAGTGGGGTTTGTTTCCTCTAAATCTAATCCATCCTCAAAATATAATACAGGTGCCCTGTCTGCGGAGCTCCGAAGGCTTGTGGGGTTCGAGCGGGTCGGAGCTTCGCGGAGAAGGGTCAGTCAGGTCAGTTTGCGGTTCGAATGATCGCGTCCGCTTTGGCTCGGGTGGAGGCAAAGCGGGTGCGATGTGCTCGGACTTCGCTTGGGGGTGGTTTCAGTAGGTTCCTGAAAAAGGCAGCCTCGAGGGAAGTCCGGGAGCGGGGGGAACCGCATAATCGAGTGGGGGACATGATGCGCAACAGTGAAAAAGTTTTTTGACTTAGTTAATCACATGAATACGATTACAAACACATTGTTTAGACGTGTTAGTTTACTCGTTGTTCGGCTTAAGTAACTAAACCGTTCGCCAAAACGGGGAGGCCGGCGCGGGGAAAGGAAAATCTTTGGTTCTATCACTCGGCTGCTCTGGCCTCGGGCGCGATGGGTTGGAAAATAAATTACGAGATAGAAAATTAATTGTAAAAACGATAGAGATTAGCCTAGGAGTAGGAAAAGAATTATGTACAATTGTGGCGGCGCCCGAGGGGGAGCGGGAGTCCGACACGAAAATTAAAAATGGACTTGGGGGGCGGCGTCGCCGTTTTGGCTTCGGGGGTTGCGGTGGTGGTTGCAGTTCGATTCTCACTTAATTCGGGATTATTTTAGTTCAGATACTCACAGGACACATGCGATCGAGGACGATCCCGGGCCCGGGGGCTGCTGCGGGCCGGCTTAAATTCAATAAATATTACTGTACAGGGGGCGGGCCGGGGATTCCCGGGCCCCCGGGCCGGGTTCGCCGCTTTCACCCATACCGTACGCATTCTACAGGCACGCATTTCTTTATGCTAGTCTCCAGTCACGCACTTTTTTAAATCTCTAGTCTCTTAAGCTAAACTTCCGTGGCGAAGAGCCCCGTCGAGAGTGCGTCCGGACGGTGAAAATGTTCTTCTATCACATAGACGCCGTTTGACTCTTTCTCCATCGGCCTCTTGAGCATGGAGGGATCACTGCACACGGCTGATGTGCTGGACATCACAGACATTCGCTTGATATGCTCGTAGTCTGGCTCGTGCAGTTTGCCCGTCATCAGGACGGACGCACGAGGTCCAGGCTCCGTGTTCAGCTGCTTCTGGGACCTCGTCCTCTGCAAGCTGTACACGGGGCGTCCATCGATCACTTGGTGCATCGGTTTAGGGAAGATGTCCGTGTCTGCTACGCTTATGTTCGAGATGCTGCAGTCGTCCGGAGAGGACATGTTGGAGACTAACACGTTGTTGGTGCACTTCCCCCACGAATTCTTGATCATGTGAGCGTCCGAGGACATCGCAGCTCCCCGCTTCGCGAAGCTACTGTGTGCCGTGTTCTGCTCGTTCTGCAGGCGGGCTTCCTCGTCTTCCCTGGCCTTCTCCCGCTTCTTCCGCTGTTTGAAGCAAACGATCACCCCGACAGCCACCAGGACGAACAGAATCACGAAAGTGGAGACGGTCGTTATGACCACAACGTGTTCCGTCGTCAAGTTCGATTCAGAAGACACTCTCGCGCTCGGCGCGGCGCTCGAAGCGCCCTCCTCGCAAAGCCTCCCCATGAAACCGGAAGTGCAGCGGCATTCGAAACCGTGAACCGTATTCACGCATGTCCCGCCGTGCCTACAAGGCTGCGACTCGCACTCGTCCACCTCGACGCTGCAATCCTTCCCGGTAAATCCAGGAGGACACCTGCACTTGTAGTCGTTCGTCAGCTGCAGGCACGTCCCACCATTAGCGCAAGGCTTCGTCAAACAATAGTCCACGCGATTCTGGCAGAGCGGCCCCACGAACCCCGGCACGCATTGGCACCTGAATTCGTTCACTTTATCCACGCAAGTCCCGCCGTTCTTACAAGGATTATCGGCGCAGTCGTCCACGTTCACCTCGCACTTCCTCCCCGCGAAGCCCGCCTCGCAAACGCACCTGTACCCATCTCCGCTCTCGGTGCAAGTCCCGCCGTTCCTGCACGGACCCAGCGAGCACCCGCTCACTTGCTGCTTGCAGTCCGATCCGGCGAACCCCTCGGCACACTCGCACTTGAATCCTCCCTTCGTCTCGACGCAAGTGCCTCCGTTCCTGCAAGGATTGTTCCTGCAGCTCGCCACCGCCGACTCGCAGAGCGGCCCTTGGAAACCCTTAGGGCACACGCACGTCCCGACCCCTCCGCCGTTCGCAGCACAAGTACCGCCATTCAGACAGGACGTGCGGGTACAGTCGTTCAACACGACCTCGCACTTGGTTCCGTTGAAGCCCGCCGGACAGTTGCAGGTGTAGCTCCCCTGCCCGGTGTTGAAGCAAGTGCCCCCGTTACGGCACGGCCGGTGGTTCGTGCAGAAGTTCAGGTCCTGGTTGCAGAACAGCCCGCCCCAGCCTTCGTTGCAGATGCAGTCCCAAGGCTTCACGCACGTCCCGTGCATGCAGCCGGGGTACCGCTGGCACTGGTTGCACAGGGGACCTTCCCAGCCGGGTAGGCACCTGCAAAGCAAAACTCCGTGTTATATCCTCACGGGAAATTACCAGAAATAAGATCGAGCTGCAACTAGCATTCCTCGATTAAACCCCTAAACATTTATTCGTCTTGACTAAATGTAGATTGTCGGGGTTGCCCCGACACGAAACCGCAAAGGGTTAACACACGTCGCAGCAAGGTTGGCCCGTAGCTCGCGGTTATTCTAGGTCGAAGCAGGGGGTCGCGCTCCAGTCTGGTTTACACGAGTAGTGTAGTCAGCCGAGTGGATGACCCAGTGCTTGTTTGATTGGTTGACTAAGTCGACATAGTGGGATATCAGCCAATCAAACCCTGGGCTATACAGTCGGTCGAGTTACTCGACCCGTATGATCGGTCCTTCCCTGACAGCGCGGCGCCCGCTCTCGGCGTACAATTTCAACTTTACATTACACTTACTCAAAAACGGCACGTTGAAGCATAGTATATTAAGCGGGGAATGTTTTCCCCATAATGTTCTCTACAACATATTAGTTTTACGCAGAATTTCAACGTACAGTTTCAGAGATATTATAAAAAAACGTCTATTTCACCAGGATTGCCGACGCTCGCGTCAAGGACACGTACAGGTGCCCCCGTTATGAAATGCCGGTTGCGCAGTGGATCGCCTGTGTTAGTATGCGCCTTCTCCGTGTGCGCAACAATTACCCCCACCGGCATTTGATAACTGGGGCGCCTGTAATCCTTTGCACTCGTTGTCGCCAACAATGCGGAATTTTAAACTACACCGCTGCATGCTTTGGGTACTACAAAGCGCTTGCAGTGCGGAATCGACCCATAAAACTAAGTGGACGATACGACAACTAAGTCCGCATTTGTCTGAATTTGGTGCAGTGAGAACAATCACAATCCGGATCGTCGCGAAATCCCAACTGACGCAAGAACCCCCAAAGTCTCAACGCGCTCGCTTTATGACCGAATGAGTGCAACACGGCAATATTCCACCTTGGAGGAGAATAATGGGGAACGCAACAATGGCCCGTGTGAGAACAAGAGCCGATGAACTCGGTCGAGAATCAATGGGAACGAAATGTGAGACAGTCCAAATGGATGTATCATATAGTAGATCTTGTCGATTCGCTGTCAGCAAGGACGCCGCATAGCGGTTACATGCGTATGGTGAATACAAATTTCAAGTGGACGCCGATAATAATTGACGCGAATCACGGGGAAGCGGCGAACGGCCAAGACGCGCCATCGACCTACGAAGGCGCTTTTGTTTTCGTTCGCCCCACTCGCAACTTTTAAATGGAACTTCCCAACTGGGGATTGAACCTCACATTTTTTCGCCTTCGCTAATGACCGCCATGTGGACGTACATATTATGTGGATACTTTAATTTGCTCCTCGTGTGTGTATTATATTAATTGGCCCTGTCCCTTGTAACCGTAACTTCCAAAAAAAAACTGAAACGCCCAGTAAGTTAATCCTCATCTATGTAGATATATTATAATGTGTGTTCAAAAAGTTTCTCCCTCAGAGTAGACCATGACCATCATTATTGAAATTAATTTTATAAAAACATCTAAAGTCTTGACGTATCCGTATGTGTACAAAACTAGCCTCTCGAACGCAAGTTCACCGCAAACATTCCGACTACGATCGTACAGAAACGAAAACCCACCCCCACCCACCAGAAACATAGAGTCAGTCATCAGGCGTAAACGTAAAGTCCGCAACAGCCCCACTAAAAGCTGACCGATTTCGTGCAAATTGTGCAATATACCGGTCATTCACATCGCAAACGCAAACTCATCCCGCGAGCCGCGGGTCGTTTTTGTTTCCAAGAGCGCAGCGTGATTATGCAAATTGGCGTCGAGCGGCGTTTGTGAGAACTTTTCGGTGGGCGCGGGCGCGGCGAATTTCCCTCTCGCCCGTCGTATGTCATTCTAATCATGCGTTTAGGAAGGAGCGAGCATATTTATATTCGAGTGCTCCGCAGGCTCATTGAGTTGCAACTCGAATCGCGAACCTCGGCGCGCAGGTACTCTGGCGGGGATGCAACACGCCCACAGAGTCCTTTCCCACGGTGCCCGGTGGCAAGTATGCGGGTCAAGGAAAGGTTACCTGCGGCTCTGCAGCCCAATCCGCATACTGTAATGCACGATGTGAGAGCCGGCCGAGCTTCCTCGAAGGCGAGGAGATGCGCCCGCTCGCTCGAAATCATCTCGCGCACTAATAACGACCACACTCGAACGGAAACTTCTTTTAAATTACAGACTACTTTTCTATAATAAATCGGCATTATACGAAATCGGCGGTCGGGTCGGGCCGAGTGGAGAGATGCCTCGCCTTGGATGTTGCACACGCTGCGCCGGGACGAGGTGGATGCGTCGGTCATCGCCGTTTTTGACAGTCGAGCCGTGCGAGCTGAGCGACGACTTGGGTGACCCGTGGAATTGACTCATTTGCACAAAATGTAAAATTTTAACAAATTGTGAAATTTTGACAAATTGTCAACTTTTGACTAATTTTTACAACTTGTCAGGTTTTAACAAATTGTCAAATTTTTATGAATGGCCACATTTTGACAAATTTTAACGAATTGTCAAGTTTTGATAAATTGTCAAAATTGCACGAATTGCAACATTTTGCTGTATTATCCAATTTTGGATAAAAACAACAATTTTAACAATTTGTCAAATTTTGATGCATTTTCAAAAAGATGAATTTTCAAATTATTACTTTGAACAGAGAAAACGATCGGACGCGCGAGTTTCAGTTGTCAAAGCAGGCCTAACCTATGGACTGGTTATATATATATTTACGTTAACCTGGTAGAGCCACTTATAGCTCCGTGTGAAATAAGTTTCATACCGCAATAACCGGACGCGGGAGATTTCAACGATCGCATGGACTGCACCGCCAGAAAAATTAGTGAGCTCCCACCTAAACGGAATTACTTGCGATCAGCTGGCGCTGCGTCTCGCCTACGACTCACCGGAGACGTCCATTCATTTTTATAAATAGCCAGTCGGAAAAAGAATGCATCATCCGAGCTGCCGGCCCAGACAGCTTGGTGCTTTTTTTCTGGATAAACATCCTTTCAGGAAATCAACTCGGAGAACTCGCGCTTATGACTAATCTCGCTGTCCTAAAGCAAAAACGCAATCATAAGCGCTGCGACTTGCGTTTAGAAAATATTGAATAATCTCTTCTGGTTTAGTATGAAGTTTTATGTTATGTTATGTTTATTATTCTGTTGTTATGTTTATTATTGTTTTATGTTATGTTTATTATTGCTATATGTTATGTTTATGCTGCCGCTTCTATTTGCTATCACACCAATCATGATTTTGATGCGTTTTTCCCAAGGACAGCAGGGTTAGTCATAACTCCGGGCCAAGTCAAAAAGTGAGCGGTTATGCACTAGACAAAACCCGAACTAGGAGAAAACGTGTGTTAAAGGTGAACCTCCCGGAGACGCAGGTCTCCCGCGACCGCGGAGCTCCCCCTTTGTGGCAAAAGTTCCCTTTGTCTTCGCCGCAGGAATTCTCCGCGTCTCAAGTGCATGAACCCGACAGCGGAGTTTAAAACGTCGAACCGCTCCAACAGTCGCCCATCAAGCTAGGTATGCTGCGCTTCGAAACCGAGAAAGCAATGTTAAGTAGGTAAATAGCAATCGAGGTGAAAGGTTAATTCAGGTTACTGAAAGGGACGATCCATGTAACTGTCGTGGATGCTCCGCGGAGAGGAAACGGCACATCGCAGCATCGCGCGGCTGCCGTAAAAGTGCCAGGCCATTATAAATTATTTAGAGAGGATCGTCCCGTCCGGACGATTCACCACTTTTCACCTGACCTTACCGTCGAACAATCCAGGTGGAGATTTTACCCACACAACGCGGCGATACATCAAAATGTGTGCCACGCCGTGACCCCGCGGCGGACCGGTAGTGTCACGCCAAAAAATTCATTAAAAATTTCAAACGATCCAAACTAATCGCTGAGCTGCCGCTTCTTTCACTTTGAACTGTCGAGCGGTCCGTGGGTACAATTCTTAATCGGCGTTTCCATATTCATGTGTATACTATAGATCCGCTGTGCCATTTCCAAGCCGTCACATTCTTGTTAGAACCATGTCGAACTATACTCATACTATTTTACTTATGCATACCATTTTCTAAACTATTTTAATTGCGATCTTTCGATCCATTCTCAAGTTGATCTGTTGAACAATGTTCATGTCCACTAAAATGGAATCGACGTAAAATAAACCTAAGGGTCGAAGTCACGGAGTTAGTAGCCGCGCACAAACAATTCCAGGAGAATTAGCACCGCCTGATTTGCAACTAATGATTGATCAGGCCGGAAGTGGCTGAACTTTCCTGTCGCGGGGGAAATTGAGCGTAAGCGCGATTTTTCACGTGCGTGCGAACCGACGCCGCGTCCAGGTCCGACTTTCTCTAAAAATCCCCGCGCATCGCGGAAAAGGCGCACTTTTCGCATAACCCCGGTTAATAACCGGAAATCGCACGGTGCAATTTGTTGTGCACAAGGAAACTGCGCGCATCTCCCCTCCCGCCGCCCCCCAGCCGCTCATTACGGTCGCGCAATGCTGTCGTCAATTTCACTAGCTCGAAATATTTTAATAGCCTGCGCAATTAATTCCGACGCTCGTTACGTAGGCCTTGCCTCCTCGCAATCGGCAGGTTGAGGCTGGGACCCTTGGTGGATGAATTGCGGTGGCGTTGCGACATCCGTCCACGAAATTGTCCCGCGCCCGCCTGTCACTTTCTAATTTCAAAGAACGCGCCCCGTTCGCGCATCAATTCCTTTTCGGCCTGCGTTTGAATATTTATGAGGCGATCCTTCAATGAATCCTCCGCGGAACAAGAGTCGAACTTTCCGCCTTCATTTTGGGTTTGCCCGTGTAGAAATCGCGAATCCGGCAGGACGTGCTTGAGGCGCGCGCAGTGTTTCTTGAGACGTATCGGTCAGCGCATGCGCAGTGTTTCTTGGAACGGATTAGTCATAGTTGTGAATACTCCTGATGTTGAAAACCAGTTGCTGATTTGATTCGTTTAATTCATTATTAAATTAAATTATTAATAAATTGAAATAAAAAATAATTAAATAATAATTGAATTTAATTAATTGAAATAATGAATAATAAAATAATAATAATAATCACTTAGAACTGTAAATAATAATTCATGCAATCAAAACAGCATTTTTATATTTAGTGTTGTAGTTCTCTATGTAGATATTTGTCCGCGATAGATTTTAAAGTATTCAGCCATGCACGGAATAATTTCCCACGGAGTAATTGCTTCTTTGCGTCAGTGAAACATGTTAGTTATTGATGCACCGATGATAAAAAGCGCACATGTCCGCAAATAGACCGCACCGAATAAAATAGTTAATCTCAGGTGATAAGATACTCACTTGCACTCGTTGGGTTTCGAACAGTGGCCATGTTGTTCGTCGCACCCAGGCAGGCAACGCGCTGCAAAAAGAAAGCACAAAACGTCAGCATTTCCCAATAATGGCGAATCGATTTCGCCGCCTCATCCCCGGCAATTTGGGGAATGCGTTAGCTCGCGAAAACGGGCGATAACGGCGTAATGGCGTAGAAAGCGCTGATTTGTGGGAGTGAGCGGCTCTTAAAACTTTCGGAATATTGTTTATGCGAACAATTTGCCATAAATCAGCAGTTCCTCGGTGCATGCATTCGGCTGTTGCAGGTGGAACGCCTCGTACAGCACATTCACTCGAGTTGGGCCCGTGGGCGTGGCCCAGCTCGTACTCAAGTGGGAGACCGCGTATACCTAGCTCATAGATCGCGTACCTAAGTGGGAGGTCCGCAGACTGCCAAGGAAGTTTGACTGTGCTATAGATAGGGGACGAGTCTTGAACTTGACTTAAGCTTGCCGATTTTCTTGCGTTATGGATCTACGATTTAACGATAATACCCATGCGTATGAAAACAATCTTCAAATTCCAATTT
This sequence comes from Hydrochus callosus, assembly GCA_033557855.1. Lineage (NCBI taxonomy): Eukaryota > Metazoa > Arthropoda > Insecta > Coleoptera > Hydrochidae > Hydrochus > Hydrochus callosus. Next base: position 43,220 of record JAUIMY010000214.1, on the reverse strand, counting down.
CAAAAGCTCATTTTGAAAAGATTTACTTAGTTTAGAGGTTCATCTACGGTGTAAATAGCAAAAGGAAAGGTACAGAATCAATTTTCCAACGCACCTACCATGCGCTCTTGAAACAAGTCTTGTTAATAAAGTCAACTTTGTTCTAAACTTTAATACTATTTTTAATTTTCCAGTGGTCGCGCTTTAAAGTTAGTACGGCGTTGACTTTTGCTGCGGAGTCCGCGCGCGACCACTGAAAACTTAAATTTATTCTACTAAAAACTTGTAGAACAAAGTGATAAGTGCCGATGCCAGTTTCCAGTTTTACTACGATTTAATTTGAGTGTTCCCCAGTTCGATACGTAACCCTCGCCGGCGAGGGGATTGGTCTAACGTTTCAATTAGTATGTAAATACCGCTCGCTCATCATCCCGAAATTGGAGAGGAGATTGGTCGGAATAATTAACGAAAAAATACGAAACGGTGAAAGTGCGGCCGGTGGAGTAATAATTTCGGGAAAATGGGAGCCCCGCACATACATAAATAAATAATAATTGAGGAGCATCGTGAGGACGGGAAACTGGTCGCGCGGTCGCTCGAAAATTAAACAAAAACAGCGGCGTACGGAGTGAGGTCGGAGAGCAGCTCGGCGTGAAGCTGCGGATCCGAGAATGTATTGGAAAGAGAAACCGGACTGTCGTAAGAGAGCTCCCTGTATGCGCCCAGGTATGCTGGTATCGTGGGAAGACAGCTGGTCGGACAAAATCTAGAGAACAGCTGCGCACGTCTCCACAACGTGGATGAGCTTTTTGTTGCATTTACAATCGAAATGTTCTCCGTTTTCAAGGACTAAACTCGCTCGCTCGGAGCTTCGGGAACTTCGCTCCAATACCGTACTGGAGACCGGCGTCGTACTCCTAATGCAATACCAGAGTACCGTACTCTTAACAAATCTATGGTCATTTTAACTAATCCATAACATAACGAAACAATAATAGATTAGTTTACTTACTAGATTACTACGGCGACGTTTTTCAACTAAACTATGATTGTTTTGTTATGCTATAGATTAGTTAAAACGCTCATAGATTAGTTAAAACGCTCATAGATTAGTTAAAACTATCTTAGATTAGTTGAAACGCTCATGGATTAGTTAGTTACCAAGAGCAATGAAGATGGGCTAACAGAAAGCACGAGTAGAGGCAAACCTCACTAAAAACTTGAACGAAATTTTACTAAGAAAACCTTACGCGAAACCCCAACTAGAGATCTCACACAAAACCCCAACGGGAAATCCCACGCGGAAACTAGCGATGCTCTTCAAGAATCGTACTGCGCGAATGTCCAATTCGGATTCAGTCCGATCGGATATGGACGATCCCCCCGGCGGACTTTTAAATTTGCCTCTTTAAACCGATCTGATAGTTTGGACAGATGAGTTTGCAGAATGCGAAATGAAGCAGCGGCGGCGCCGCGCGCCGTCCGGCTCTGCAGGTGTGTGGGCTTCCGTTCCAATTGCTATCTCGGACCCGCAAATTATCCCAGGGTCCATCTGACAGGTTGTTTTTGCAATGTTCCCACACCTTAGCCCGCCGCTTCTCCGATGGCCGATTTCGAATTTCCCGCGTGAGTCAATCGATCAGTCCAAATTCATCGCATCCGATCGATTAAGCGCACCACCACAACAGAAGGGCGAGTCGATTACCCACGAACGAATTCAAATCCAATTCATTGTTTTCCTTCACGTAGAACGATTTTCCGATATTTATATTCACGTCATCTCGTCACTTTTTATTGTATAAGGATTTCTAAAAACCTTTTTACTCATGATTTTTTCACCAATTTTTTTCGCATTTTAAATTCGAACAAACGAACAAGCTGTGAGTTACGAATGCTTCATTTATTCATTTCAGATAACTGAACATAAAACAAGACTAATAAATCTTTTTTGAAAGTTTGTAGTAATTTTACACAAAATCTGAAATGATTGACAATTCCTCAATTACGCCTGTAATCTGAAATTTTAAACACTTGGTTTACAGAAGAAACAATAAACTATGTGAATAGTACGTTTTTCGGACTAGAAACAATATTTTCTAAAGTTAAGAAAGTGATCGAAGTGCAGTGAGGCAGAGCGCACGCGCGGTCCTCATCATCGCCCGCGCTGGTTTTCGCCGCCTGGCGAGCACTGCGTGTGCGTCCCTTATGGATATCACCCGCTTGTTCGGCGCATTAATGCGAGAAGCGGGGAAACAAACGTCACCTGCGAATTGTGCGATTTCCAGTCCTTTCCTACTCCGAGGCGTGGGCGAGTGTCGCAATTAATCCGCACTCACAATCAGAATAAATAAAGCCGGAGCCTGGGCGGGAAAATGTTAATTGATGAAGCTGTTACGTGGACAAATACCAGGCGAAATTAATTAGTCCGCGATTAGGTCAGAAGAGTTGTCGCGCATTCCGCAGACCCAACCCGCGTCTTGTCTTCGCTAATTCGCGACAACTTGTTTCACGCCGTACCGAGGACTCTCCTTGCGCAAATGTGAATTGGTTCGGTTTTCGGAAATGGCAACTAATTCCCCATTAATAAGTGACACCAATTCCTTGAGAATTACCATTTCATTACAACGTTCAGAATTAAAAGAAGTACTTACGTTTGGTACAGTAGTCGTCGCCCTGCCAACCGGCTAAGCACACTCGCTCCCCCGTAGGGCTGCAGGTGAAGTGGCCGAAGTTGTCATCTCTCGGCCTGCAAAGGTTTTCGCATCCCTTTCCGTAGTAGTACGCGTCGCAAGTCACCCTGTATTCAAATTTCAAGGTGGTGTACTTCGAGGTGTTGTGGATGTCTTGCGTCCACTCCTTGCCAACTTCCAATAACGTTTGGCGAGCTAGTCGACTGATGAGGACTGGAAAAGAAAAGGAGTTTGTTTCTATAAACGAATTTTCCAATAAGATGTTTTTCGAAACGAGTTTTTATTAAGATTGTTTGCGAAACGATTTTTCCAATAATATTGTTTTCGAAACGATTTTTCCAATAAGATTGTTTCCGAAACGATTTTTCCAATAAGAAACAATTCTTCAGAACGGCATTTGTAAGAGCTTTATGAACCGCACCAACTTTAATGGGATAGGTCGCGATCGTTAAATGGCACTTCGAAGCCGAACTTCGGGGGAGCCAGGGCAAGGCGATGGGAGCCGATAAAATATCGCCCTTTTGAATAAAATTTTTAATTAGCAAGATTTGAATCTGAAACCAAACATGGTACAGGCCGAAAGGTGTTTCTCAAGCCGTCCCGGTCCCAGCCTCACCGGATACAGCTGCACAATATGCAGGATGCTCAGTGTATAGGTGATGCAGGTGCATAGTGTTACTCACACGTCAACCACTCGACGCGACGTGCTCCTTCGCCGAGCGCCTTCTACCGAACCAGGCGGGCAGTACTTAGCAAGTTCCGAACTGCCTGGCCTGATGGCCTAGCAGCGCGCGAACCACTGATACTTTCGTGCAGAGTTACCTGCTAAGGTGCCGTGGGTAAAAACTGTCTTCGGTTCAAATCGTCATCGTTCAAAATTGTCATTGGTCAAAATTGTTATTGGTAAAACTGTCATCGGTTCGGGATTACGATTTAAACGGATGAAAAATCTATATTGAGCGAATTGAACCGCAAAAGTGGCACAAAGGGTTCGATGGTTGTGAGAGGGAAAAAACGCCCCATTATCGCGCCGGTGTTGCACAAAAGGGCCGGCCCCGAACAAAGCCCTTCGCGTTCGGGGTTCTGTTTGGTTTTAATCTTATCATATGTAAAGCTCTGGAGGAGGAAGTTGTAGATAGTATTCCAACTAAGGGGGAGCGAAATTTTAAAAGGGACAGGACATCCGGCCTTGCGCCATCGCTCGCTCCGAATCACGCTCGTCTGCCAAGGAAGTTCGTTGAATGGGCCGAGTTCATCGGAGCCCCGGCACTTTTAAAGGGTTTCGTTCGGTACTATTAGGCAGGGATTCCCATTTTAGTACCGGAATGCTCCAAATTGTGGGACGAAAGTACCAAATTGTTGTTGTCGAATTCATACGAAATGTTTCCGTATTCTAAACGAATGTTTCCGTATTCCAAACGAATGTTCCCGTATCTAGGCAAATGTAAAGTATTCGCGGCAAAAGCTGAAGTACATATTCGCAACGAAAAGTGACCCGACGTCCCTCGTTCTGGAAACGTTGCTCCCGCTGTTTGTTCAGGACGTTCCTACCGAAAGATCCCACCGAATTTTAACGGCCGCGCTCCCAGGAAGTTTGCCCAAGATTCGTGGACGCATAACAACACTTCCTCCAATAAAACCCCGAAACGTTTAATTACGGAGATAAATTAAATCGGCTTAGTGGGCTTCCTCTCGCGAGGTTTCCTGAGGATGCCGGCCGCTCATCAAGGTCCAATAAAACTCGACGAAATGGACGCGCGCGGTGCCCAATTATTAAGTTTTGTGTTCCTCCTTTTCCGCTTTATGGCCGCGCTGCCCGTCTCCGATACAGGTAATCCTCGGCGGCCGTAAAAGTGTAAAATATCATTTTTCCTCGTCCATCCGCCTCGCGCATCACCCTCGACTTAAACTCGACCGGAGTACGTGTGAACCATTTTAATTAGTTCCCCCCATACGCTGGATCTTGATTCACCTTAATGATCTCGCACAGCGCCCGTCCATATACACCTAGGCTGCCTACGTACGCCGGCGCATTTGCACATTCTCCAGAGAACGGGCGGACCGAACCTACTAAGGCTGTTGGCGTTTCCGAAACCCTCAGCCTAATGGAATTCATCTCAAGTTGCCTTTCTCTACGTTTGATTTCATAGGGAACTTTTCACCATTTTTTTGTTTCCGATGAAAATTTTTAACTTTAATTCTAAATTTTCAATTTCCATTCTAATTTTGGTTTTCATTCTGTTTTTTTTTATTTTGCCGTCCATTCTCGATTTTGATTACAATTTTTCATTGGACAAGTTCGATTGGAAATTCCACTCGAATCCACAGGAGACACGAAAAAATTTACTGTCCCGCGTCGATAGTATGGGAAACGCTGCATTACTCTTTTTAAAACCACCTGATTAGCTATGCCAGTCTATGAATCATAATCTATTCACGAGCAAGCATGGAACTAGTTTTGCTCTCGCGGACAGCAGTTTATTGTGAGAAAACTTATTGGCGTCGCCCGGACAGATCCTCCAGACGCCTATGCATAACTAATCAATCAAGGGTTACGTTTACGACGGATCTTCATCCAGTTTTACTATCGCGGCGGGAACTCCGGCATAATTTATACCACCGATTAACGTAGAACGTCCTCACGGCTGAGGGTGGCTGAATTTCTATGAATTCTTCGAGTTGTAAAGCACCTAAAACTACTTACGAACTTCATTTCGGAGAGCACAAGTGGGAATACGCAACCTCAAGGCAACATCTCCATTTTCAAAGCACAATAGGCTCTTATTGTTGCTGCTCGCCGAATACAACACAAACTTACGAATTCAATGTCAAAAATGGAATGAGCCTTTCCCCGCGTTAATGGCGAGCTAATCTAACCCACTCAAAAGCTTCAATCGACAGTTCCCCCGATAACGACTCTATTTCTCCCACACCTCGCCTGCTTTTCATACAATCGCCCATTATTCTCCCGAAAAACTCTAATTAATTCCAACTCGCAGCGAAGCCACCTCATCGAAACTGTCATTGTTTGCTTTGTTCTCCCGGAACCTCGAAAAATCTCCCTTGTCTCATTGTCTCTAATTGCGGGCGATCTCCGTGCGCTTCCACGTCCACCGTATGACTTAATTCCGAATGCAACAGAACCCGACGATTGTGTCGCTTTTCTGGGCAATTTTATTGTGTTATTGTCGTCCTGCACTGCGGTAGGTTTCTTCCACGAGACAATAACAGTCGGCTTTTTTCTAACGAGAGACGCGCCGCGAAGCATGGCCACGCTCCGATGAAAATTTCATGTGTCCAACTGTATTGCCAGGTGCTATAGAATAACCGTTCGCTTTAAAATTCCCCTCCTCTTCTGCTTGTGTCGGATGGACGCGGGCTTGACACTGGAGTGATTAATGGAAGCAACCTTTTAGCGGGGACTTCTTCTGACAGATTTTCGCCGCGCAAAAATTTCGCCTCGAGTGACTTTCGTCATAATTGCAGCTACTATCGCAGGCATCCCCCCAACCCGACTAACGGGCGTTCGATTAGCGAGTAACAAAATTTCGATAAACGCGACGTCCCAAAAATAAGCGTATACTTCTTCATCAATCGATTGATGTAATATCAGTCCCTTTCAGGGAACCCCAAGCAAAGAAGTTCTTTTGCCCCATTCAGTTCGACGAATGTTGGTCAATAAACTTGTAGATTGAGGAACAAGTCGGTGCGTGCGTTTTGACACATGTCAAACACGTGGTTACGAGCCACACACTCGCTTAGGGCATCAAGAAAAAAGTGGGACACGTGAGGTCTAAATAAAGAAAAAAACAGTACAAACAAAGTGCTCCCTAAAAAACATAGCTGCTGGAGTTGCTACTTGTAGGAGGCTGAGGCTGGGACTGTTTTTTTCGCCGAGTTTATCGCGACCTCGGTCGGTGGTTAAATACCAAAGTCTCGCCATTATTATTATCCGTGGATAGTAGAGCGGATTGCGAGATTGAAACTCGCGCTTTGATTAGCAACGTGAATCCGCAACCCCGCTAAGGGTTCAAACGGCGGAGATCTCGCGTGAGAGGCTCCTTAAAATATCCTCGACGCGAGCGTTTTAATAATTTTTTTCTCGAAAACACCGAAAGAATTCCAGCGGCCTAACATCGAGTCATTTCGGTCGCGCAGCTGCACCGGCACCAAGCGAAGAAGACCGAATTAATTGTTGTTGGCCTAACGGCTCCGGCAGGCCGCGAGCGTCCGAAGAGGACGAGGGATACCCGATAAAAGTGAAATATGCCTTTTGAAAGTTCGGGGGACGGAGGTGTTGCGGCTGGAAAAAAATTACTGTACGGCTTAAGAGTAACACTCACCTCCCGTGGACGTCAGGTTGCCGTGCCATGCTTCCACAATTAAAGAAAAGGTGCCCTGTAACACACATTAGCTCTTAGTACATTCTCCGGCTTATTATGGAGAAAACGACTTTCACTCGAGGAGCTCGGAGGTTGGAGCATCTTCGCGCATTATGCCTTGACGTGGGCACCACGAGGAGAAAAAAATCGTTGACGCTTGTGTGCTGAATCATGCGAGTGCAGCGCCGTGCTATTCAAAATGGAAACTTTTGAGGAAGTGTCGCACTCTTCAAAACGAACACTTTTAAGGAAGTGTCGCACTTTTAAAAACGAAAACTTGAGGAAGTGTCGCACTCTAAAAACGAGAACTGACAGTTGACAGCTGACGTTTATGACCTTGTAGCCCGGAAAATAAACGATTCGTTACGACCTATCGGTTGGGTCGATAATGGCCCGTCTTGTCAACGCGCCGGATCTATTCGGCAGGTGAATGCGCTCAATGGTCATCTAACGAATGCACCCCTTAAAAGTAATCTTTTTCTGTGAAAAAGTGAAGCCTAATTTGGTGGAATTATTCAATTCCACCGAATTAATTCAACCAAATTGGGTTCATCCATTGAAATTTAAATGAGCTAATAATAAAGGTGGGTTTCATAAATTGGCCGCCAAGAGAATCCTGAAAACAATCAATTGCTCGCAAGGAAAATTAAATCGCCATTTTAGATACTATTTTAGAGACAAAATCTTTCTGAATCCTGTTTTAGAGGCAAAACCTTACTAAATGAATGAGCACCTCCGAGGCGTCGAAGGGCTAGACTCCGTAAAGTAAAATAGACGAGCGAGGCGCGAGACGCGATGAAGTGAGCGAGACGCGGCGCACCGAGCGAAAGAAAGCAGAGGAAGGATGATACAGCCGGAGTAGGACAAGCGAAACGGGAAATATATTCTCGCGAGACGAGAGCGATGAGATGGCTCAGCTCGAAGGTATATACTTAGTTCGCTATAGTAAACAGTCCTCAGAAAACCGGTTGAAAGGCATTGTTTCTTTTGACGTCTACAGTTATTGTGCACGAAATTGTGGGAAAATCGCGTTTTTAATGCGTTTTTGCCGCGGAATTAATTTATTCAATCGTAAAATTGCCGCGGACCGATTGATAGCTGCGTTCAAGTAGCCACCGCAAAATCGAGCAAAACGAGAGAACCAGCGGACACGGTGCATGGACGCGTAAAAACTGGACGCTGCATTCGCCGTGGAAACACGAGCGAATTTGCCGTGAAAATGCAGACGAATTGTCCGCGGACATTGAGACGAATTGTCCGCGAACATTTCAACGAGTTAACGTGGAAATTAATTTTTTTCTTGTATTTTTTTAAAATTTATTTAAAAGAATAATAGAATTCATATAGTTATGTACTCCGAGTCACTCCTCTTTCTATTGCATCGAGAATTAGCATTTTTCACGCGCGCCGCACAGAACCGCCTTTCTTTTGAATGGCGCGTTGCGTAAGACAAGAGCCCGCCAGGAATTCGCCGGTGGATAAGGAAAAAACCGAAAAAACGGAAGTGTCTTCGTTTGACACGCTTTCGAATTTTATTGTATCGGTTGCAGGGGAATCCGTAACGATGCGAAAAATTCCTGCGGGCTTTCGCTTCCCCAGAGCCGGCGAGCCGAGGAAAACGACCGGTCGAGTCTTTCCGATCGATAAATCTATTATGGGCGATTTTTCAATCGCCCGATCCGTTTCCCACGACTCCGGTGCGAGATGGCTCGAATTAAGTCGCCGGAAATGGGTATAGTCCGGGAGATAAGTCACACGAGGCGGCTTTTTTTCCGGACTATCCTCATTAATGCATTTTAATAATCAATTAATTTAAACGCGCGGACCGATACCTTCCGTCCGAATGGTCTCTTTGCAGCGGACGGCATTTTTCCGGGCCGGGGAATAATTGGAGTTAATCTCTGGGGAAAGGGGGCGATTTCCGCGTGAGGAAAACAAAACTCGAGCGGACGGACTTTTAAGACCGCTAGTTTCTCCTGGAGATTAGATCATTACAGTCGCTGCATTTACTTGACAATCGGCCCTACTTCTTGATAATTACTAATCAAACCAGACGCATTTGTCACGTCGGACTTCCTTCAAATCCATACACGTAGGCGACCATCGAGTCAATAAAATAGTAGAGTAACATATTCTACTAAATTTATAATAATAATAATTTTTATAATTCCAACTTCGATGGAATCACAAACGAATGGAGCAAGCTTAATTCGATCAGGAGATAATATTTCATTAAAAAAAAACGAGGTTCCGCCCTGGGTTTCGGTGGTCGGAGGAAAAAAAACCGTCGGAATTAAACGTCAGACGTTGGATTTATTTCAACTAATAACCACTCCGGGCTGCGGAGACAATTAAGCAGGAGTCGAAGACCGAAGTTGGGCTGCAGAAGTCCAGCCCCGCATTAACTTAGGTCGGAAAACCAGTCCGGTTCGTTAATTAAGGAAACAATGAAAAGCACCGGAACGGCCCATGGGGCTGAGAATGGAGGAGCTCCGCGGAAATTTCATTCACCCATTACGGATCATTAATTTCGAGGGCACCCGACCTTTGCGAGGAAAAATTGCTCACTTGCGTGGAAGTACGCCCTAATTAGTTAAACGCTATCGAAAAGTTCCTCGCGGTGAACGTTTGCATGTAACGAGTCAAAAACTCAAAAACTAAGGTTATGAAGGCCGCCATCTAACAACTGTTAAACTTCCTCAACTGAACGGATTTTTGCTTTGAACATTGATACGGTGACTCCGCTTTTTGAAATGCAAAGTCTTGAAAGCCCATCCAAACGACAAAGTTGGCTGGAAACCCCCAAAAAGAAAGCCCTCGGCCCTAAGGGACCCCCGAATATAAAGCTTCCTAAGGTGTCCACACAAAGGTCCTTTTCGAGAATCCAAATCCTTGCGAGGAGGTAGAAAAATGTTTGAACCTCTCAATGGGACGCCCCTTCATCCCTCAACCCCTATTCATTCGAAAACCGAGCGCAGCACAGCTGTTCAAATTTCGTTTTTACCTAAGGCCCTACGGCCACGGCCACGCACCCTAGTTGACGTTGCTGAAGTCCGAGGCAGAATCATTCAGAACCTGCCTTAAAAAATCAACGTGCGGACATTTGCCCACCAGTATGTTTGTTTACCAGTCGATCTGTATGATAGTTAGTTCGATTATCCGTCAGCTTATTCGATTATCCGTCCGTCTGTTCAATTACCCGTCCCTTCGTTCGTTTATCCGCACTGTTGAAAACACCGAAAAATTTCTCGGAAATAAAACGTCGCGAGTACGACGCCGCTCAACTTCGCTGCTCCAACCTCCAAATACGCAAACGACAAACTGCAAGGGCTGACTTACCGGCCAAGTGAAAGGAAACGATATCCTGATGGGGCTGTCGAATCCATCCTGAGCCGAGTCCTCGTCTTCTCCTCCGGAAGTGATCACGTCCCCGAAGGTGCACGGCGAGGCGGTGTCTATTTTTACCTGGTACTCCTTCAGGCAGACCCTGAACCTCGGCCTGCAGAGCCCTTCGCACTCTCCGGAAGTGACGTCACTCCTCCCGCTGCAGCACTTCCCCATATCGTCCTTTCCGGCTTCGTTGTCGAAGGAGAGCAGCCGCAGCTCGAAGATCCCGGAAGCTCCGGCCTGGGAAACAGAGCGTTGACTTTTGAGGAGGGTCGACCCTCCAGTTTTTCAAGGGAAAAAACTGGCTAATAATGGGGATCGCGATGGATATGAGGATGTTGTGGGTTGACATTGGGTGTTGAAATTGGGTTGGGGAATTAAAATAAATTGGGGAGTGTAAACAAGTTGGGGAGTGATGGAGTTGACGAATGACCGAGTTGAGGAATCATAGAGTTTGGGAAATGATGCAGAGTTAGGAATTGACAATGAATGTTGAGGAAGGAACTTGAAAATGATTTCTCCACTCTCACTGACCTCCAATCTTTATAAGTTTATGTAGTTTTTAGACGTTTGGTCGCAATAAGAGCCCAATTTTTTGATGGGAGTATAATTTTTGTTGGATGGTGAAGGGGATTGGGAGGGTGGGATTCGGAAGACGGGACAAATAATACAGAGGTATTAATGGACGTACGTAAAGCGAAACAGAGAGGGCGCCATTTTGGATGGGTCCGTCGTTTATTCCCGATTAAGACCAATTCAATTTTCCACTTGAATTCGCTATTAGTTTCGCTCAATTCCGTCGTTTTGCTTTCAATCCGGACGCCAAGTCCGGATTAAAAGTAAAATCGAATCTAATGAAAAAGCGGATTCCGGAGGCGTAACGCAGTGAGCGAAAGCTCCTCGGACGTAACAGAGTTCCAATGAGAAATTCATTGAAACGGTCCAATCCTGTGGGAAAATCGCGTGGAAAACGAAAGAGCGTGAATGAAAACGAACACATTCCGCGCGGCGAGGCAGCATACGCATTGCTAATTGTCGGGTGGAGTGCGAGGAAAGCGCGATGGAAACAAAAATTGAAAACACACGGATATTAACTTTTAAAACTTCATTTTTAAGAGTATGAGTTGAGGAGGTTGTTTTGGGAAACGCTTTTGAGATTGGGTGGAGAGGAAAATTATAGAAATAGAAAAAAAAATAGAAATGGAAAACACGCGAAAATACTGGAAGCTTGTAATAAAAAGCTCAGAGCTGTGTCCAAATTATAGTATTATCACAGGATTGAGCCATTACGGAGCTTTTAAATCGTACACGTTTAAAAGTCCCGCGGGGGTTTTAAATTGTGATTCATATGAGGTACATTCATAAACCGAGAGAGATGGGTGCGTTTTAAAGCGGCTGAGCACTCGCAACTTTTTGAAGGAGCGGACGTCTTTTGAACTTGGGAAAAATTTTGCGGTTTAGCATTCGTGTTGGATGACAATAGTAGTTTTGGACTTTCCTGAGTTTGGAATTTGGGAAAAAAATATCGGAAATGTAATGCGCGATTTAGGACGAAAAGGGTTCATGTGCTAATTGTAATGCACTTTTGTGCAATTGAATTTATTAGATGTGTACCGCGTTTATCCGATTAGCAGTCTCATGTAGACGTTGCTCCTTTCGAATGCAAACTGCATATTTTGAAAGTCATAAATGTCAGTTGTACAGGTACTTTCGGAATCCGAGTGCCACGTAAAAATTCCAAGACCGAAGACACTTGAAAGTTGCCACTGAAGGTTCCTAGTGGGCGCTTTCCTAAGTCCCGTCTCATGAAAGAACTTTTAGGCTCCTAGTAGTCTCGAGCGTTTGTTGCGAATAGTAGTCCCGCGCTTTTCTACCCTTTATTGCTTTTAGTTCCCGATGCTCAATTGATTCGTTAAATGTGTTCAATTCAATGTTTTGCATGAGAAAACGGGGCTGGAAATTATCGTTGAAAATCCCAATTAAAAATTGATTTTAAGTATATTAGCAGGTAGATGTGCCTACAAAAAAGTAACTGATTTTTACTAAAGTCGTGCGTTATTTTCTACGGAAAGTTGTGAATCTCAACTCCCGCACTTTTGGTGTTTTAACGTAGGTAATGCTGGCCGAAAGTTCCCAATCATATTGTTATGTTAAGTCCTTTTGGTTCATGAAGTTAAAAGTCCTATTGGTACATCAAGTTGAAAGTCCTATTGGTACATCAAGTTGAAAGTCCTGGTGGTACATTAACGTTAAAGTCCTATCGGTACATTTAAAAGTCTTATTGGTTCATGAAGTTTGAAGTCCTATTGGCAAATCAAGTTGAAAGTCCTATAAGAAATCTGCAGATCGCAACTGTGCGTTAAAGTCTTTACGCGCGCGTTTTTAAAAGTCTGGCTCCACCAGCGCGCTTTTTGAAAGTCCCAAGGCTCGCCCGCTGACCTTTGAAAAGTTGCGAGAATTCCTCATGTTCCGCGTTTCCTAGCCTCCTGAAAGCGGCGCTCGCGAAAGCGCTTCTTTCCCAACCCTTCGAAACGAAACTTTTCGACGTCGGTGACACGGGGTGGTTGTGCGTGCGTGCGACTTACCTCTCTGAGTGGCAGCATGAGGCCGAAGAGTATGTAGAATATCCAAGACATGGTGAATGATCGGCGTCCTTGTAGAGAGCAAGATCGGAGGAATCAGCAGCTTTTGTTGCTGTTACCTCAGAGGCGATCTGCAAAACCACGCCATAGGTTAGATCGTCCTGTTTTTGGTGCGGGGCCGGCGACTTTGGTTGAGGAAAATTCACTGAAATTGTTTCCTCGTCACTCGGACTCAAGTCATTCCCGAGCGCGCGGGGTGAGAGTAGCGCGCGTGGTCATGTCGCAGTCGCGGGTCCGAGGGAACACAGATCCAAGTTTAAGCACAACCAGAGACAATCTTCGGCACAACACAACAATGTGGCACAATTCAGTTCACTGAAATCCAACAGCGATCGAGAGCGGACACACCGACAGCACACATTCGACAAGAGCTTGTTGCAGACTGCCGTCTTTAGCGTCGGGCATGTGGTAGCGGGCTCGCTCCGTGGAGGGGACGCCGGCTCTCCAAGGGGCCTACTCTTCCGCTCGACTCACCGAAAAGCACCGGTTCTACCACCCTACTACTGAAAAGCACGCGGGTACGGTCGAGACGCGAACTCGTCTTCGCTACGCTACGCTACGCTCTTCTTGCACTACTCACGCAGCGTACCGGCTCACGCGCTAGCTACCCTTCAAATGGCCAACCACCACCCGGCAGCCAGCTTTTAATGCGAGGGACGGCAGCTGTTCCGCCGGCTGTTTACTCCGCTACGGGGTTACAATACGTCACCTATGCTGCCTAAACTAGCCCGCCTAACCTAGCTCCACAATCGCGCTTGTGTTAGTCCCATTTCACTTGTGCCGTCCATGTAAGCCCTACTCTACTTATTTTGGTCCATGCGAGCCCTACTCTACTTATTTCGGCCCATCGAGCCCTACTCTACTTGTTTTGGTCCATACGAGCCGTACTCCATTTATTTCGGCCCGCACTAGCCCTAATCGACTCATTTTGGACCAAACGAGCCAGTCTCTACTAATTATACGCTTCAAAGCAAAATTGTAAAAGATCATACGGGATTTTTGAAAACTAAGTGGCTTTTTTGGTGGGATGAAATAAGGGACGAATACAAGCATTTTAAGTATAGGAACCGTGGGTCGTCGACGTTTCATCACGACGTGACGAGCGTTTAATTGAATCACCATAACGTATGCATTCCAATGATATTATTCTGTTAAATTAGTATTTTTACTCGCGAGAAGCGACTTAAAATGATCGACGGAGACATCTTTTAAACAAAACACATAACCGCCAATTATTTCAGTGGAGAGAAGATATTTATATAATTGAAAGTGTAAAACTTAAGAATAACAATTTCTTTCTTCTTGTAATTGTCACAATTTTAAGCTTCGAAATCGCCGTATTGGCGACAATAGTGTGCAAAGGGTTAAAAGCTCGTTTTGAAGCGTATAAAGCGCGAGTCATCATTGCCTACCCCTGACCTACGATAACAAATCGCCAGAATAACGACCGAAACGTATACACACGAAACTCTACACTGTCATATTGTTACGTCACGATGATGTTTACGTAAGAGGCACGTACGCTCGGGTGTTTGCATCCACCTTTCCGTGCGCATTTACAACTTACTTTACGATTTCCTCGACAATTAAATTCAATATGTTGCGGTTTGATATGATACCTTACGTTGTGGGAGTTGCGTTCACTGAGAATAGCCATCCTTTTTCCAGGAATGCGGAATGACGTTAATTTTGAAAATAGGGACAAATATAAATTCGGCAACATTTCTTGCCTTCACTACAAGGTGTACTCTTCAAATTACTCCATGAGTAATTAGTTTGATATTAGGTGTCTAAAATTCCAAGCGAAGAAGAGTGCAAAACATCGTTTTGAAGAGTATGATATTTCGTTTTGACGAGTATTAAAACTTCGTTTTAAAAGTGTAACAAAAATGGAAATAGGAAATTATAGAATTCGCAAATTGCTTGTCGACGTGAAATATTCCATGTCACAAGTGCAGAAATCCTAAAGGAAACTGCGAGGAGAAGTGGCGAACGACACTGGAGTTAATTTCGTTAAACGCGAGGAAAAAAAATCGACGGGATACTGCAATTGCCATAAAAACATACTAACCTCAATAACAAATGTTCCGGGTAAATGTCAACAGTGCACAGAGGACTTCGAGTCCACTTCACGAGTAATTTGCCTGGCCGTCCCGTATCGATTCCAGCATGAAACTTTAACATATCCAATCGAAACGGACTGATCGACACAACCGAATCGCTATGTAGCCACGCGCGGGTCGCGGGAATAAATTTCCCGCATTCGTTGGAAAACGGGGAACGCGCACCTCTTCACTGTGTACCAGCGGACGATTCACACGGTAATGGCAAAAGTTGGTGAGACGGGCGCACTTTTTTGCAGTGCGTTTCATCGACTGCAAATCGATGCAGGAGGATGTGTCATCTTGAGGTGAAGATGACATGACGTAAACATCGGCGGAGTGAGTAATTGCCGGAGCTGGGGCCACAATAACGAATGATTCGATTGATTTGTTTCGGTGGAATCCAGTTCGATTTGGGACCGCACGCGATTTTCCTTATGGACGAGTTTCCGGCCGGATGGTTTCCCTAAACGGCTGGCTTTCCCCACGAATTTGTGTCCTATCTGATGCTTCCCCACGAATGTTTATCCACCAATAGTTTTCTCGATGGATGTTTCTTGGCGAATATTTCGAAACGAATCCTAATAAATAGCTTTATTCGCGGAGTCAGTTTAGAACCAGTTCGGAACTAGAACGCATGCGCAGTAGTGAATTTCCCGCTGAAATTAACAAATGCGCATGCGTTTCTGATTCTGAACTCGCTCCGCAAGCAAAGCTCTTATCTGGTGAATTTGTTTCAAAACGAAGTTTCTTTAAAGAATACTCGATTCATATTTGTGGTATTTGCGAAATGTCCGAGCTTTCTGGCATGACCACACGATGCAACGGACGTCCAACGATACTCGGTTTGCGGAACTGCGCTATGCAAATGCGTAGTCCAATTACGAGAGTTGTTGCCGCGAAATTTTCCGACTCGGTCCATACGCGTGCACTCGAGACTGAAGCGATCGTAGCGATGGCAATAAAAGCCCACCTCAAGCCCGCATCAAGTATCCAGCTAGTGATGTAGATGCCGAGTACGTCACATTAGACGTCTGTTTTTCTAAATCCTCCCACAAATTGCTACGTGCGCGGCTATTTAAAAAACGCTAAAAATAGATGAGTCTTAACCCCTTAACGTGGCGCGGCGGAAGGATGAGGCAGGGAGAGGAAGAGTTTGGGACACGTTCGATGCGTGACCTTGAAACGCAGCTTTCGGGCCGGCTGCACCTCAGAAAAGAAATCTTATCGCACTTTTCGCAGATACGGCCCGTACTTTACAGCTGTCGCGGCATTTGCATTGCACCTTCCAATACACACCCTTCCTTCCCTTCGACCCTTTTTTTGGTGGAGCCTGCGCGCACTGCCTACCACTCTCATAGTTTATCATTTGTCAACTACGATTATACACATTACGAGGGAATTAAAAATCTTCCAGTGCATTCGCAATTCCCTTCTAATGAGAGATGTGCTGCGATTTTGAACACAATGGTGGTCTTCCTGCTCTATATTTATTCTGCACACTACTTGCTCGCTTCCTCAATTAAGAAGACCGGAAATGGAATCGGAAACGATTCGAAACACTTTATCCTTCGTCCTGCGACCCGAATTCAATCTTCGACGTGTAATAGTATACCTAGCGTTTTCCACCCCCGCCCTTCCACCGGAACACGTGCTCCTCCTCCCAACAACCCCTAAACCCAATTCCCAACCCTCCTCCCTTCTCCCTACCCTCAAAACACCCTTCCCCTCTCACAGGATCCTCTTCTTACCACCAACTTTCCCAAATATCCCTCCCTTAACTCCAACAACCCTTCCTAGCTTCCCCCTCCTCCGCCCTTACTCATACCATCCCCCCCACTACTCTACCACCCTACCCACCTCCACAACCAACGTAAAACCTACTCCCGTCCAACACCCCCTCCTCCCCACCACAAAAACTTCCCCCGTCCCAAAAACCACCCCTTCCTCCCCCATCAACCCCTAAATCCGACTCGGGGCATTTCTTCCGCTCCACTCGTCCCTTACTTCCCTCGAAGCTCACCCTCGCCGTCCAACCTCATCTTCTTCAACTCCAGCCCCTACTCACCGCCCCAGCCCCTCATTTCCTCCCGGGGCTTCTTAAAAAAACTACATCCCTTCACCTTGTGCGTAAAAAACAGCAGAAGGAGACAGAAGGGAGGCTGAAGCCGAACGGTGAAAAAAAGTCCGTGAGAAATGTGCGTCGTACACCCACTGATTCTCGGATTTAGGGGGGTGGAATACATTATTAGCATTAGGGGCGCTGAAACAATTTTCTGCGCATTTGACATGCAAATGGGATATTCTATTCCCTGAATGAAATTACAATTTGAAATATCATTCGTCAACCTATATCAGATCCTTCTTATTGAGGGCAAAAAAACCCACGTACATAGGGTGTATAGAAAGTTTTCGTTTTCTCGGCTCATTGCTGCTTGAAGCACCAATGGTGTTTGAATCGCCACCTCAATGGTGCGAATGACACAAATATTTTATTTCCCACACCAACGTGATTAATATTCCATGAAATAACACATTGTTTCACTAAACGAAGAAGACAATACTTCACGAGTTGGCTGGAAAACTCGATACGCAATCAGGATACTTGCAGCTTGAAAAGGAAAATCATACTCCCATATGTTAACAGGCAGAAATTCTCTTGTGTAAACGGATACCATTATGTTCCAAAGGTATGCTGGAAGAGCGAGGGAGGTCACAGAACACTTCCGGAGTTGAGGGAGCATTTCCTTTAAGTGTGGAGAGACCGGAAGGGCTGTCGAGTAGGGGCTCGAAATGGGTCATGGGTGTTTGTGTGTTCCATGGGATAGGCAAATATTGGCCCACTCACATTGGAATTCCGCTTTATTTTTCACACAAAACGCACACATGCCCACTTACGTCCGCAACTAGTGCTGTTTCGAGAGACTTTGTTGCTCCAAAACCAGATGTCATCTCAAGCAGGGTGCTGTTTCAAACAAGTGTTGTTTCGAACGAGTGTTGTTTCAAACAAGTGTTGTTTCAAACACGTGCGTTTCAAACAAATGACATGTTAAGGGGTACGCGAATAAAAAAAAATTGGACCGTTTCCCTAGATAATACAAGAATTGGATTTGTCGGGAAGCAAACTAGTCGTCTTGCGACGCATTTCCGCGAATACAGTCGAAATGCAAAATTTGCGCCTTTCGAAATTTCGTTGGACGCATCCAACGCTACATCGGGCATTGTCCTCTATTTCGCACACAAAAGCCAAAGAAACCCATTGGACACGAAACTGAATAGAGAGAACCCCAGCTCTTGATACCTGCCCTTTTATGCACTGATCAAAAATACGTTATGCAAGTCGATCCACCCCTAATCTATTCAATGGAATCTACTTGTTCAGGTCTCCTCCTGAATAGAGGAGGGAGACCTAATAAATGCGATTCTCCACTTCTATGCGTTCCTACACAGAGATGTTTTCCGTTAAGCAATTATTTTTTTCAGTTGGACTGGACTTTCTCTGCGGAGCAAATTTTGATATGACGAACACGGAGCGGTGCAATTACGTATCACCTCGAAGAAGATCATTTACGAAAATAATTATTCCGGAAACGTGACGTTTTGGAAGGAAGAAAGTGAGATAACGTTAAAGTGGTTCCTTGGCACTAATTTTCACGATTTTCGCACCAAGAAATCAGCTCTGTTATGAAATCATCTCATTTCTTACAATTCAGTAACATTTAATAAAAAACTCTCGTGATCGTCCGTTTGAGCACCTCTGCCCCCGCCGAGCTCTTTTACTATCCTGAAACAATTGCAGCAGCACATTGGGTGCGCCGAGCTTTCTGTCTTGAAACGGTTAGGTTATTGAATACGCCGAGTTTAATTATTGTCTTTAATCGGTTAGCACATTGGATGGTCCGAGCTTTCTTACTGACTCAAAACGGCTGAGATATTTCCATCGAAATTATAGAAGTACGTTAAAAGCAGTTGCAAGAGAATTGAAACCGTGGAAAAAAAGCAACGCGAGAACCTGCGATAAGAATTTCGGGGCTCGCATGTGCAACGAACAGGGGCGCTTCCCCATGGAAAGGGCAATCACCTTCCGCCTGTACAAATTAATAAAGGCGAAGGGTAATTCCGTCGCGGTAATGGATGCGGCCCGTGGATGCCTTCATTTCGCGCGGGGACTTTAGCATTTTATCAGCACGTGTGCACGTGTTGTTTCAGCTACGCATGCTAATGTCGCGATGTGCACATAACTGTGTCGGAAAACTGCACGGACAGGTATGAAATGATACCGGCCGGTTGGCGGAACAAGGCGGGCGAAATTTTGAACGAATGTACCATAGCACGCATTTCCATATTCCTTTTGCTCCCACTAGATTCCTGTTGAATCCAATTCATACCCATCAATAGATTTTCTTTTATATGGAAATTTGTTTTTGTGGTGGTTTGTTTGGTGCTATTTGCAATAGGATCTGGTTGCGTTCTTTCTGTGTGTATCAGTAAAAATGATAATGACAATAATTTGTTCAAATGTTTAATCGAAGATTGGTTTGAAATGAAAAAAAGAGGGTGGTCAACCGGTAGCATGTTTTCCCTCGTAAGGTTAAGCGTTGAAAGATTGTGGTTTGATTTGACATCGTTTTTGTTTTTACCAATGATTTCGCAAAATCCCACGTATAATTCTCATTTCCCTCTCGCGTTTGCGATCGTAAAGTTGAAATGACCCCCGCACATTGCTTTTCGTATAAAACGCAGACCCCGCGGAGTTTTTATTGACGGAAATGTTTAAAAAGCAGTGTTGTGTTGCCAGTGAGGGCGCCGCCATGATCCTGTTTTTGATATTCAAACGGTTACATTCAAGGCATTTTGTAGTGAACGGCATGATTAACAGTTTTAGTACGTTTGTCTGTCTATCTGTTTATCTGACTTTCAGTTTGTGGACTCTCAGTTTGACTTATTTCAAATCCAGTTGTTTACTTCTCTGACTTTCATTTTGGGAACTATTTAAAAAAAAATCGAGGAAATTATTATTTCGATATGAAATATTCTTGCGTTCCATTTTAATTTGCGTCGGTTTGCAGAGTTTTATTTTAGTCACTACGTACTTAGGGGAATGCAATTTCTAAGATTATTACTGAGAAGTACATAGAGGGTGAGGAAAAAGTAATGCATACATCGGATAGTATAAAATTTTTAATTAGTTACAGGATACAATTTTGAGAAGAAACGGGCGAAATTTTAAAAAATAATAGTGAATTTAAATTATTTTTTTGACAAGTGATAAATGACAGCTAAAACAATGTATGTATAACGTATTCATCACCTCGAAAGTTTCCTTAGGCTAGTGCTAGTGGATTGAGTAACAGTGGCCGGAAACTGTCACCGAATTGGTATTAATTGCTTTGCCATCCTCCGATTATCTCTTGTTTCTCGAGTCGACTTTCTTGGTTCCTCCCAGCCCGGGTGGCTTCCCCCCGTCCCTGCCGCGGGCCACCCCTGTCATGTCACCAGTTGGCGGTAAAATTCCGGTAACCACGTGTTCGCCATAGCGCGTGCCAGGTGGTTACTGATCCAAATTGGACGACATATGTGATATTTTCGCTCTCCTCACCTCGGTGGAGTCGGGAGAGGGAAAATCCGAGTCGCCTGCATCAAACCCTCGCGAGGGGTGGCGGGCGGCGCTGAGGGAGGGGGCGCGTGCATCTAGCATCATTTTAAAAAGCATATGGTGCTTGGGCGTTTTTTAAGATTTTCTCGGTCGCGCCATGTGTTTAGTGTGCGATTTAATTACGTATTAGCCGGGAGCCGGAGGGGCCCGGTGTTTCGGCTTCCGGCCAGGGAAAGATTTTTGCCTGGATTTTTCCACGTGTCCGCGCCGAATCTGGAAATGCACCGGAAAATCCGCTAATGGGCCGCCCGCGGCTGGGGTCGGGCGGAAGGCGGACGGGACGGAAGGAAAAAAGTCCAGAGCTCCGGTCTCGACGCTAATTGATTAATTACCTATAATGTAAGAGTGCGCCGCAAAAAGCGCCGTAATATATGTGAGAAATGGAAATCGTGGAACGAGTATCGCTCGCTCGGCGCTCTCGATGAATGCTAATCAGTCGTAAAGTAAGGGCGTACTGTTAAAGATTAGCGGACATTTTGTCAGTTTCTCATGCCGATGCCGCGAGAATGACATTCACTCCGTTTCGGACACGGAGAGCCGCTGTGATCGACAGATTGGCGGTCAATAAGCGGTCTAGTTTCCAGGTAATTGAGATATCTACACGGGAAGAAAAGATGTAACAAGCAGTAACCTAACATATTGGTTTTATGTTAACATTTATATAGGTGTATTCCACCTTTATGTAATACTCTTCAAAATAAATAATATACTCAGCCTCACATTCGCAGATAATCCGTTACCATGTTCATGCATAGTATAGTGCGGCGAATCCGTCAGCGTGGCCACGTACCGCGCGGTGATGGGAATTCTGATTATTGTAAATTATCTCTGTTATTTTCAATTTTAGCACAAAATATTCAAGACCTAAATTAATCACTTTCATATTGCACACATTTTATCTAAATAAACTTTTTGAAAAATTCTTAAAATAGAGACATGTCAAATTTTCATGTCACTTTCGCTTTTCCAAAATTCACCAAAATCAATAAGGCTCTTCCTTAATAAGAGCTGTATATAAGAAAAATAATTCAAATTAATATTTTTAAAAATGCACCTGCTATCGTGATGAGAAAATCTGGGACAGATGGACGGACTCTATCCACAGATATTGGAAAAAATAACAGATAATGCGGAATAGGCTGTTGCAACAATGTGCGCGGAGCTCCGGAAATCGCAGATTGGAGGCTAGACCATTTGACATGGAACGAAGCGAATCACAGTGAACGAATCAAATTACGTAGAAGTGTGCTAAGAGAACCGGAATCAATGCGTCGCGACGTTCCCCGTTCTCCACCGGAATTATTCAAGAATTGCGTGCGTACCAGTTGTTCCTAACAGACCGATTACACGACGTAACATCGAGATCCCAATCGTCGAGTTTATCGCTCCCGCGTTTTATTCTGCCATTCCCAGACGCAGAACATTGACAAGTGATTTACCGGAAATATATTGGGGCGAAGGCAGACAGACGCTGCCCTTGCCCTCTCCCGCCCCCTCGGCCTCATCCCTGGCCCAGACAGGGTTGATTGGTCGATGGAGTAGGTATCTCAGGATGATTCGAAATTGAAAAGCTACCTTCCACAGCACGCATTTCCCCCATTTTCCTGTCTGCACTTAATGGGGCATCCGTCAATTCGGTACTTGTGCTTTTATTTTGGGCGATTTGTCATCGTTAACCCCTCCTCTGGGTTCTTCCGAGTCCTTGTGTCTTACATCTACTATTTGTCTTCTATTGAACTTTTATTTGTCTGCTATTTGTGTTCCAATATTCTACTATTTGCTCCGCATGTTTCAATCGCGTCTACGCTCATCTAAACATTGCATCGCATTGAATATGGATGGCCGCCCTTTATGTGCTCTAGAATTTCAGTCGATAACTAACTCAATGATCCCGGCAAGAAAACAAGAGAAAACTTCTCTTGCTCAGTTATTGTTAGATCGTTTGGAGCAAAGGAACTATTCGGTTGCATTGAGTAATGAGATTATTCCGTTGGATGGAGTAATGAGATCATTCCATTGGATCGCGTAATGGGATTAGCTTTTAACTTCTATTGGAAGCTTGGAAACGTGCTCGTTTGAGCGCACTTGTCCAATCTAAATGTTGTTACTCGAAGCCCGCAATGAGTGGAGAAGGCGTCGAAATATGGGCGTAAATGGTTGACCGGTCGGATGATAATTTCTCGGAGAGTTCTGGCATCTCAAGCAAACAGCAGATGTTCGCGCGTTGCTACACTCCAGTAAAACGGAACAATGGCTGTCTCCATGGCTTGTGCTCGTTGCGGTTGGCGGGCGTATTTTTTTTCTGTAAGAATATCGTCCGACAATGGCCGAGTCTAGGTTTAATAAGAGCACACCCCAAGTCCGAGGACGCGATTATTTCCTTTTCATGGAGGAAAAAAAGGAACTTTCTTTGTGCGATCGGAAGTACGCGCTGCGTGACAGTTTGGGAAAACAACATCATTGTCCTTCGGAAGTTTGAGGGATGGTGGTTTTGTGTTTCCGTGATAAATCATTAGTGTCACATATTCACGGGGACTCTTCAACAGGCGTCATATTTGAGTTGCTCTGTGTTGGAATATGATGAATGTAATTGTGATTAATTTTTGTATAAGAAATTTTTCTCTATAGTCGCTGATAATTGAGATAATTGACTATTGCAATGTGAAGTTTTACCCCAATGCAATTCTATTCACGAACTAGGCGTTAATTCATTTCTTCCTTGATGATATGAACTAGATGTCAAGCAAATAGATTTTATGCTCATCTGGCCATCAACTTTCCTCAATTAAAATTAATTCCCTAATAAACCTGTATATGGCGTTAACAGTGAAAGGGTTAAGGATAAGGCGGTGTATAGCTAAAAAGGAGCGCGTACTGAAGCTGGCCGAAATTGGGGTAGCTCCAAACAGGTTGTAGGCGCAATTGTGTGATTGAAATGGGGTTGGGCCAGCACCTGAGCGTCACCTGCGAAAAATCCATCGAAAAATCCTGCCCCCGGACGTCGTTACTCCCCTACCTCAAAGGGTCTTTCCTAAATAAAATCCCCCGTGCATCAATAGGAAGCAATTAATCGGATATCCTGATTCCGGAAATCAGGGATACTCCCCGATTCCGCAGGGGGCGCGGGGAAGTTTTAACCCGTGCAGGCTTCCCCATACAAAGCGGCTCGTACAGCTGTGATGGGACAGAAACAAACCTCCGCACCTTGAGTATTCAGGGACTTCCGCTGAGCCTGTTGATTCAGCACCACTTGAAGGATAAAATTGACAGGAAGTAAGTTTCCTATGCAGTGCGAGATCGTGGAACAGGAGAGAGCACTATATTTAGCATGTTACCTAGTTTACGGGCGGCAGCTGCTGGAACCTGTGCTCTGCCCCCGCCTTCTGAAGGCCGGTCCCTTGGCCCTTACCACTCTTCGGGATGTGATGATGAATGGGAACTCGCGAGGGGTGACATCTGAGGAAGCGGCTCTTGAGCGCTAGGCACGTGCCACGCACGTGCTACTGCCCACTTCCTATCGGATCCATTTCGTATCAGCCCTACTTCCTATGGGCATCCGGACCCAGGGCTGTTAAAAATTGTTCCCTAGTGTATTTTTTCAACACTTTCTCGTACAAGACGCGTTTAACCGTCGACAACCAAATAACATTTGAAACCCCGACAGATTAACGTGATAATGAGTCTAACATACAACCGTTCGCCTATACAGGGCGAGTCTCAAAGTTCTGTCAGCCCCCAAACATTTTCTAATACTTTCTCAATTGAATTGAAATTTTAGGATTATGTATGAGTCTATAGAGACTACGTTTTGACCTACGGATATGACCGAAATCCGCCTTAACCTGAAGTCACATTGACGTAGTTTCAATTCGATCGGGAGAGTTTTAGACGGCGTTTGGGGTCTGGCAGTACTTTGAGACTCACCCTGTATATAAATAAGTAGTACGTTGGGTAAAAACGAACCAAAAATGTTTACGTAATCGTTTTCAGATGGATCAAAGACTGAGCGCAAACATCAGAGAATGGACGAAAAAGGATCGGACAAACAGCTGGACGGATTGCAGTTTCCCGCTAATACCTGTAACTCGATAGTGAGCAAAGTTGGCGCAGGCATCGCGTTGTCAGCGCTCGCGGTACCAATTTATATTTAAATGCATTATTTGATGGAGGAATCCGTAAAGGCAGATGTTCCGACCGGTCAAACTATAAAAATGCCACAACCGCTAGTGGGCTTCACTCTATCCTTCCTCACTGGGTTAGAAGGACACTGCGACGCGTATCGTCTGCAAATTAAATTTTGCATAGCCTAGCAGCAAGTAAATGTGGGTTTATCCATTATTCAAGCCCGTTTATTCAACCTCAAGGTATATCTTACACTATGCTATAATGATACTTACTGGGACCAATTTTACTTCGCAGGGCGACATAACATAGTACGACTTAACGTAACAACTTCGCGATGTAACGTAAAATTGCAATCGAATTGCCTCGCGTATCGTATTAATTTTTTTCAAGTTTAAATTCCTTTAATACGTAAACTTTCCGACCTTAGAACATCTGTAAAAAATCTGTATGAATATTCGAGGGGGATGAAGGCATGCTGGATGAGCCCCACCGAGGGAAACACGCCTTGCACACATTTTAAGGTCTGCACAGGCTCAGGCACGTGCTGCTTTATGGCACGTGCTGATAATGACGTTCAATCGGCAGCTGTCACGCCACGGCCTAGGCCCAGGCCTAGAAACCGATGCCTGGCGTTGCGTTTCTGAACAACCATCCGCTGGGTATACTTTTTTCAAGGGCGTCGTTCCACTGTGAGGGCGCTTTGTCGTGAATAATGGGAGAATTACCTGAAATTTCTATAGGTGCACATGCACTTCGTGTACCCACTGCAGGGTGTTTCTGATGGTCGACCTGAAGGCTCGGATTTCGAGTGGAAACTCCACCACTGAAAAGCGGAATTTGAATTTTTGCTCTTCAACAGCAGAATCAGTCAACCCTCGATCAACCATAACTGAATCCCAAAATTTCTTCGTTGCTCATTGACTGTTGTTATACTCTTCAAAATGAAGTTTTATTATACATACTGTTATTAATATTATTTATTATTATTTTCCACACTTCAAAACGAAGTTTTAAAAGACGAAAATGGTATTCGCCATTTTCTATCGACAAGACAATTTCACGAGGTAAAATTCACAAGAGAAGATTTCAACGAACACTTCCACTAAGAATTTAGGCTTAGTTGATTGGAAAATGACTGGAAATTGTGTTCTTGGAGTTATTCCACTCAAATGAGTTTTCTAGAAGTTCCAGAATGATTTCGCTTACACGCTATCCTCTTCAGATCAGCGTTTACGTTTAGTCGGAAATCGTAACACCTGGCTCCATGGCTCATGGCCCATGGTTGGAGCAGGTGGTCGCCTAAATGGGATAGCTCGATCGACTTACTCCTTGTATCTGTATTTTGAGCGAAAATCTCCGGAGTTTGCGGGGCAGAAAATTGTTCCATCTTCAGGCAATCCTCCTCTTGGATAATTCACATCTGTGTGTCGAATTAATCTGTTCACTTCTAATTGTTCATTTCTTGAACAATTCTCCACTGGAATCCTCTCATTGCAACTTTTTTTTTGATAATAATTATAGAATAATTGTACTCTCGAGCAGTCCTTCTGTACGAAAATTCTTCTCTATGGAAGATCGAAACTCAAGTTCTACGATAGTCCGTCAAGATCTCCTCTTGACTATAAAGACAAGTCGTCGTGTGAAGTAAATGCTACTCCAGTCGCCAAGAAGATGAAAAAGAATGAGGATGGGATGTTCTCTTTTGGTAACGGCTGGGGCATTTAACTTGGCGTTGAGTTGACATAATATATTACTACATAAATGGTAGACAATGTTTCACCGGCTATCCGACTCAGGCGGAGTAATTAAAGTAAATTTTAAAAATAAATTTATACGATCCGCTCTCGCACCGTCATAATTGGGTTTTTGACCTCGGCTTATGGCCGCACATCCTAAAAATTTAACGAGGCTTCCTCTTGGAACATCGGGATAACTGAATCTGGGGTAAACTCAAACCAAGTTGTCTTTATGTACTTGCAGGTATGCCATCGGTACTTCGCGTTACAGGCATATCCTAAATCATCTGAACTTTTAGGTCGAAACGTCATTCTGTTGTTTTACACTTTCGATACTATAAGTGCTCAATGTATCCGCAGTAGATGTACAAAAAATATATGATAATTTCGGAAACTACGAGGTACACCATGGTAGGATTCGAACTACAACTTAAAGCTTTGACAAGTCGCGTGTCATAATTGCAATTATGTTTACTCCAGTTCAGTGTTTGCGCGAGAAAACTGAAAAAGGCATCGTTGATGCTCTTATCAAAATCAAACAAGTATGTATGGTATATCAGTGTTACTGGCAGCTGGGCCCATTCAACAACAGATGTATAGGCAGCTGGGGTTCGGAGAGACCTCCGCATCCCACCACTTACTTCCTTGCGTTTCTTACCTAAGGATAAGAAGGTAGAGGGAAATTATGAAACATCCCGAGAGGTGGGCGCGTGGTTGGATCAAATCGACCAAGTAGGTAGTGCCCCACGGCTTTTGGTAACTCAACTCAAATTTAGAATCGTCGGAAGCATCGATACGTTCATTGAACAACGTTGATAAATCATAAAACAAAACCACATATGTGGTATGTACATATTTCAACATAAACTGAAATTTTTCCATAAATATTACAAAATTCAACAAAACTTTACAAAAATTGTCAAATTTCAACAAAATTGACAAATTCCAACAAAATGTGTCAAATTTCAACAAAAGTCGACGAACAACGACAAAAGTTGACAACAACATAAGTTGACAAACATCAATAAAAGATGACACAATTCAACAAAATTTGACAACCTAATTTCGGGCATGATTGGCCAATTTTAGATACGATTGACCAATTTTAAACAACACGTATTTTGATGACTGACCAATTTAGACTCATTCAGACCATTATTTATAAATATTGGCAAAAAATGTTAAAGTGAGAAGGTTTTAGGGCAATCACTGCTTCGGGGGAGAAGACCACGCGCCCAACTCAACCGTGTCCTTTTAATGGCAGATGTAAGTGCACACAAATAGGTTCTTACAATTTGAAGATATGAACTCCGAGAGGTAGCATGTGTACAGGAAGACTCTTTAAAAAAGGATGCACAAGCCGCATCCACAGTGAACCATACAAACATATCGATGTTTTTTCCAGGTAAACACCACAATCGCCTCCAATCGTCGCGGGGATTTTAGCCGAACTTCCCGGACGCGAAATTTGGCAGGAATTTCTGAGAATTTTTGAGATTTACATAAAAGATAAAAGAACCAACGAAGGGGTGAAACCTTGGTGCTCATTTCATATATTGACAATAATAAGACTAGTCCTAACACTAAAGTGTATATTTGTATTAACTTAGATTGGCACTTCATCTGTTCCAAATTACGGGCATTCAATAAACTGTTCTGTTACGGATCATCACCCAAAAATCATCATATTTTCGTACGACGTATGATAATTTTAATGGAGTGAAATATGGGAAAAACAATGAAAAAATACGATTAAGTCATTTTGACAAGTATAAAAATGACGTAAGTCAGGTTGAAACTTCAGTATCTCCCGCCAATTCACGATTCACTGCAACAGTTGTTTCTTCATCCAATTTTGGCGCCTCTCTTCCTTTCCACACTGACCATCTATAGAGTGACCACGAGATATATCTCAACTGTCCGGCCAAGCTGGCTTGTAAACAACTACCAGCTGTCCCGTGCT
Source organism: Hydrochus callosus (assembly GCA_033557855.1). NCBI lineage: Eukaryota > Metazoa > Arthropoda > Insecta > Coleoptera > Hydrochidae > Hydrochus > Hydrochus callosus. The sequence goes on along the minus strand of JAUIMY010000214.1, from coordinate 14,558 downwards.
GATTAATTTGGCACACCTCATACTTAAAAGTATTAATTTTGTATTCCCGAAACCGCAATCAGGCATCGATCGAGCTGATTTTGAAGTGGAGCTTAATTTAATTGACCTTAAGTGTAACTGAATTCAAGTTGAAGTTTTATTTGCCTTATTACATACTAAGGGGCTGTTCAAGACTTACTGTGAAAATAACGAAATCGGAAAGAGTAAAAGCTTTGAAAGGCCTCCAGATAGAAACAATCTGGGCAATAAAGTACTAATGAGAATTGGAAGGTTAATGTTGACAAATATTTATTGCATGTATTCTAAACAAACGTATACTGTATTGATATCAGTTCCAAGTGGAAAATTTACTTTTATTAAATCAATTTGGGACTGATTTCAGCTTATATCACACAAGAAACATCCGCAAACCTGTACACCGCACCGGAGTTTCCCTCACGCTCTCTTCGCACAGAGCTCTGATTCAAAAGCTCGCCTGACCAGAGACCTTTGCCCCTGACGGACGCCACTGTCCGCAAACAGCAGGCGAAGAGCCCGTGGCCCTGCTCTGGCTGGCAGCCGGCCTTATTCCAGGTGTAAAAAATAGTTCGACACCTGTCCTTCCAAATCAATGTCCTATGACGATTGTTTATCGCGTTTTGGGGCCCAATCAAGTCTGACTTTAATTAATCTTGGGAGCCAGGCTCGGCGAATGCTGCCTTTTGATTGGTCGGATTTGGGTTTTTTTGGAGGGCACCCTGGAATAGAGCTCAGTCGGCGCATCTGCCCTTTAGGGGGATGATTGTGAAATCTGTAGTCGTCATCGGTTTGGATTGAAGGGTCGAGCTGGACAAGTGCAACTTTTGATGTTCCCTCTTTCATTCGTTTGTTTAATGGACTCTTTTGTATTCTATCCCACCGTAATCGAATCCAACGACGCCATTATGCAATATTCGAATTAATCCATTACATTATACCATGGACTACATAAGTTACCGTGTATAATCTGGTATGAACATATTTTAGTACTTGGCCGAACGGTCACAAAAGCGAACGGACATTCGGCTGGATGTCCATCGGCCAAATGTCCGTCAGGCAAATATCCGTTTGGCCGAATGTCCATTCGGATAAATGTTTAATCGGATAAAAATCCATTCGGATAAATGTCCAGTCGGATAAATGTCCATTTGGATAAATATCCATTCGGATAAATGTCCTATATTCCGAATGCAAAGAGAAAGTGTCAATTAATGAAAACAGTTCGGGACCATTACCAAATTGGCAAAATGATCATAGGGAATGTTCTAATTTCTACGCACACGATGACGCAATGCATCATCGGGTCGTGTCAGCTTGTTAAAATTACCATTATAAATGGTTCCATTAGGCGGCTGAATTGCGGAATTGCAAACGGTTCGATTAAAATCCGACGAGTGTCGTAAATAACCAATAAACATCGGCGATATGTAATTCCGATTCCGACTGACAAATGCTATCGGTTATCGAGCGGGGTTGAATTGAATGTTACGAGAGTGCGGCTTTGCTCTAGTTTCTCAATAATTCATGGAATTCAAATGAAAATTGTGCGTTTATTGGAGTCACACGCGTTCTTCCTTCGTGAAGTCCTAATACTGGGGATGGTTCTAGGTAAATGAGTGGAAATCAATTGCTCGTAAGCGAGGCAAGGACCATACAATTATCGTAAGGCCTACGCTTTGAGCATTGCGAATATAAAGTCATTTAAAGTGCCAGGAACCTGCTTTGGTCCGATGTGCCGTAGATCGGAGCGAATTTCGCAGGTGCAGTAGAGGTATTAATTAAGGAATCTCTAAATTTGCCTTTTAATTGCCGTCATTCTGATTAGCATTTTTCCTCGAAACCCAATTAGGTTCTATATCAGTAGGAGTTGGATTTTATTTATTGATTAAATTTTTATTTTGCTCAAATGAAGATTTTTTCATTTTCCTTCAAAACGAGCTGTCCTTGTTGATTTTTCCTTCACCCTTTCTCCTCTGTACTTCCATGGGCCGTTTCATTAGCATCGCGACGTCCGGCGCACCGTTAGCTTTCTTTGCCGTAAGAAGGCCTTCTTCCATTGCGCTGAAGAAATTTATTCACATTGAACGTTTTGAGGCGTTTCAGCGGACGAATGCGGAGCCTGAGAATATTTTCACATCGGCTCTAGCTTATTAATGGGACCGTATATATGGTAGTCGGTTGGCCCGTTAAACGTGCGTCGCAGGATGAAGTTCCTGCGAGGATGTTCATATGGATCCGTTTATGAGCGACGGGACGCCTTGTACGGAGAATCCCCTTTTCCGTTCAAATTGATTTACTCGTTTCGTGTGAAATTGGGTTTCGCGCGGAAGCAAACTTTTGCGGGGCAATTAAAACTTAAAAATAGGGCGACCAGACTCTTGTTTTTCTGCCCGGAAACTTAGTGTTAGGGATCGACTGAACTCTCTCACCGCTCACCACTTCCGACTTATGGTGGATGAGTCTGGGGGGAAAATCAATCAGGAAATTGCCAAGTCATTTGAAAACTCGTTGCATTGCTTTAGTTCACTTTTCTTGACTTTACTTTTCCCCAATCGAATATCAAAATTTTAATCGCTGAAATCTTGGCAAACGCGAGAGCTGTCTGTTCTTTTATCGTAGTGTCTATCTGTGACAATTGACTAAATGATTTTAGCCACAAACATTTTTTGTGTTCCAACTATCTGTCAGTTGCTCTGTAATGTCTTGAAATTACACTAAACGTCTATAAGAATGAGTTTTAGTAGCCGTACTTGAATAAACGTAATAATAAGGCACCTAGGACGGAACCAATTCCAAGTAGTTAAAATGCGGGAGGAGAACAAATTAAGTTTGTAGAAGAAAACCAATTAGGTGGCCACTGGGTTCCAGATGGGCCCGGGCCCATTTGCCTGGACATTGTTTCCCAGTCCGGAGATTTCTCTTATTTTTGCAGCAGGCGAATAGGAAACGGCATATGTTCCTCTCTCCTCCGCCTTTTCCCAGGTAATCCAAGAAGATTGTCCCGAAACGTGTCCAAGACGGCTGGCAGATGTTAGGCTCGACCGATACCTTATTGAAAGACTTACGGCCATCGATAGGTTGTTATTGCCGGAGGAATAATGGTCGGCCTTACGGTGAATTTTACCTTTAGAAAGGTACCTTTCGTCGAAGGAGCACCCACAACGCTCCGTCAATAGAACCCTCCGCGCGACGCCTATTTATTTCGGATAAATAACGTCTCGAGTAAATAACGTCCAGTTTGGACGTTATCCCTCAATCAACAAATTGTTAGCTCGATTCTAAAACGCAATAATATATCTGCGTAATAATACATCTACGTAATTCACTAGGTAAATTGACTTCCATAATAAATAAATAAACATAAAGACAATAAAAATATAATAAACATAATAAACTTGTAACTTGAAAATCACCTCCTCATTGGCACCATAAGCAATGAGAACTGAACCTGAAAATCCTAAAACCCAAAAGCATGGGAAAATAGCAAATCCTGCATATTCATAACGCGAAGTTTTATGTGTTTGCTCAATGCACGCATTGGGGAATTAATATTCAAATTATTATAATAAGATCCATGGGATACCAATTGGGGTGATGAGTTTTTTTTTCGGATGGAATTAGCATTCGGCTATAGCCAACTCTAAATCACGTACACTTTCAAAGCGAATGCGAGCGAAAAGGATAATCTCGACCATTTTGGTCGAAAGTGCTCAAACTTCGCGAAAAAGTCGTAACGACCGTGAGATCCGATCAGCGATCGTTTGTTAACGACAATCATGAGAGATGCGTTCGCCACGCGCAAATTAATGCGCACAAACGCAATTCGCTCTCTTAACATCGCTAATAGTCAAATAAATAAACATGAAATTAGTGATTAATGCCAGCCAGCAGACTAGCGCCTGCGAATGGGAGTCTCCGAGACTGGGGAACCCGACAACAACCGATTTTTCACGGATGCAACAGACGAATCTCATCAGGGCAAAACGGGAACAGATGAGGCTTCGGTCCACTCTTTCTCAGCAACTTTTCGCAACGGCTAGTTTCCATATCGGTCTCACGCTAGCCTTTTGATTTGTTTTCTGGCGCGGCGCTCTATTAATTACCCATCGCCCCACACTTTAACGTTAACAGCCCATCAGTTCACGCGAGCCACCAGGCACCAGAACCACTCTAACGGGACCACTCAACAATCCCTCAATTAAAGTTTGCACGGATGATATACATTGGGCAAAAATTAATTTCTCACATACGAAAAGTTCTTTTAACCAATGATTTAATTAGCGTAGTACATCTATTGAAAGAAGTGGCACTTTGTGGTGCAGTGGTTTAGCCACTCTTGAGAGATCAGTTCTTACCAAGTATTGATCAAGAAATCTAAAATTTGCGTCCATGAGCTTTGAATAACGAATCCGGCTGGTACAGTCCTAATCTCCCAGGAGTAATTGGATGTACCCTCCGAGTGATTAATTTTGAAGAGTACAGGTACAGTGCAGTTGAGGGGGAGATTCATCCCGCTCCCAACAACCCCATTATCATTCCCTTAACGTCGGTCTCCATCCAGTAAATCCGGGACTCCGACTCATGAATAGAAATGCACAACTAACATCTCTATAATCCCTGGAATTCAGACAGTTCTGTGGAGCCCTTCGTAAGGAGGACTCCACGCCAGGAAATTGATGAGCGAACTTATCCTTGGCTTTCGCCGGAAGGAAGTTCATTAATTCAAAGTCCAGGCTTTTATATCCGATTTAAAATGAATAATAAAGCCCGGATTCGAGACGAAGGAGCTCCTCCTCTCCACTCCGGCTCCTTAACAACTTTATTATTTAGCCTTTTCTCTGCACTCTATTATACGTCGGGGCCCCTCCACTTTATAATTCAGGTCTGTCCTACACTTTATTGTTCAGGTTCTGTCTTTTAATCACTTTATTGTTGATCCTCTCGTCAAATTTCATCGCCTCTTTTTGTTTTTGCTAGTTTCCTTTATTCCGTTGTTGTACGTTGTTTTTCCTTCAACCTGCGCCTCTTTTGTACTTTTGCGTTGCGTCATTTTGTCTTCTTTATTTTGTATGCACACACTTGTCTTTATTCTAACTTAACCCTCTCTTTTTCTTTCATCTGTCTTCGTTCGACCCATTTAATTTGATCAATCTTTCCGTAATCACTTCGTTATGTATTTTAGGATCTCAATACCGAAGTGTTTACGGTCTGTTGCCTCAACCCCATAATTTTCTTCCCCTCAGCCCCGTTCTTCCTCTATCGCCTCGCCGTCCACCAAACTAGACTGGCATTTAACGGTCAGTTGGGTCCGTCTCGGGCCTCAAAGGGAACAACTGCCACCCCTGCATGACCCATCTGCAGTTGCGGTGATGATTGAGCGTGAAAGAAAGGAACATCCTCGTTTTTTCGGTTGATCCGAGCGTCGTTCTAAAGGCGAAAGTCCAAACTAACACTTGATGAGTGGCCGGCGCTCGTTTTTCTGGCGGCCAACACATACCATGGAGTTTTTTTCTGGCAGCAGAAGAATATGTCGAGTGCACGTAGCGGAAAACAATAAGCCATGGTCGAGAGACCGCACTCCCATACACTAATTATCAAAAGAGTACATTTTCGTTAACTTGCGTTGGAAGAATGTGCGGTCATTTCGCAATAAGACGCGAAAAGCTCGCTGCTTCTGGCTCCGTCACAGTCGAGAGGTCGCGGGCTGTTCTTCGGAGTTGCACGATCGATTTGGGTTTTCAATTACATACTTGACGGTTAAAACCCCCCAATGTAGAGGTTGCGCCTCCCGTTCGCGAACATTTGTTAATTGTATTAATTAATGATTAAATAATTAATTATAATTGTTACACTCCTTAAATTGAAGTTGTAGAATGTGCTAAAGTACAACCCAAGCGGGGTGCTTATGAAAACAATAGGGGCATACAGTGAATTTTAGTGATGACAAGTTATTTAGAATAATTCACAATTTATAACTAATTCATATATCTATATGATTAAAAAAAACAAATGTCCATGAATTGTTTTCAGAAGTGCAACTTAATGATTGGATTAAGAATTCCAAATATTTAATCCTAAGGTTACATAACATACATAATCGTAACGTTATACAGCTCTATACAACATAACGTTTAATTTTTTAAGCTCAACCATAACGTTATGTAACGAAGGAGAATAATAAATTATTCTATTTAATAAAGTAACGATTTGGAAATTTTTTCATCCCTATAGTTAGAAGTACAATAGAAGTATGCTAGGAAATCTATGACTTGGAGAGTCATTCATGCTAAAACACCTATTCTGTTTTGCCGTATATAACCAAAGTGGCATGGTCCGCAATTAGTGTTCATTAAACATTACACTGACGCGGCGTGGCTCGTCCAACGGCCGTTCCGGTAATTTCTGACGCTAATTTGGAAAAACGACGACAATTCCGTACATATGTTACTGTGTGAAGGGCGATTAGGGACGAGCAGTGCGACGTTCACCTGTAATTTTCGCGTCGCAAGGGCGTCCGCCTATGCTCCAACCTGCCAATTCACTCGCTCACAAACGCAACGCCCTATCCGCCAATTCAGTGGATTTGCGAAGTTGATTGCAAAGGATGGCAAAATCGATGGTCCGTGCATCCGATGGTTACAAATTCCTAATTTTTATTTATCCCTGTTTAACAACGTGTCCATTTTCACCATTCGGATTCACATTAATTTTGAATACCTAGGGGCAACAAGGCTACATACCACACTGAGTTTAATTTGATAGTTTTGTAATGTTTGAGTATCACACATAAAAGAATTGGATTGAAAAAGAACGGACATTAATTGATAATGAATTCGTTTTCAACTTGTGGCATGTAGCCTCATTGCCCCAAGGTCTTCAATTGATGGTTACCTTAATTGTGTATTCGTACTAAATATACCAAATTAGCTAATTCAAGCGAATTGCCCAAAACGCCGTTACAGCTTTTTCCGTTCGGAAATGAAGCGTTATGTGGCTTAAACGCCGATTACGATTATTATTTGGGGAAGTACGCTCCGAAATTGGTTTTGCCACGAGTTATTTAGTTATGGCAGTTCGCCGAGGGTGTTATTACGCAAATTGCGCTAGAACGGGGTTGTTGAACCGCTCGCATTGAAAATCCATAATTTGGAGTTAAACGCTGGTAAAGAAGACCACACTCGATTTTTACTACCTGATTGTGATTATTGTAATGTCACCTATGATGCAAATGGCAGCTGAAGTGTTTTTAAAAACCAAAAGTCTCTTCTCAATGGCATAAGTTGTAATTTTCTCACAAAGTGCGTCGACGTTATCGCGTGAAATGGAAACCGAGTGTATTAACAATATCCAGACGTTCATTTCACAACACAAATTCGGCGTTTAATTTCTCTTCCCCATACGGTTGGGCTTGAAGATGTGAAGATACGAGCTTAAATGGTCAAAACAGTTACGAGTAACAAGATTAAGGTAACTCGTTGAGAAATATGGATGCGCCTTATTATCGCCCAGTCCGTGTGGTTCATTAAAAGTAAAGGTGCGATGGCTTCCAGAAATCGCACTTTCTCCTCCATCTATGATCGTACAAATAAAAGTCTCTGGAGATGTTACTTCGAGTGCACCTTTTAGGGTTGTTCGGAAAATCATTAAAATGAATATTGGGCTGGAGGTGTGTTTAATGGAAATTCCGATAAGATAATATGCATTAATACCAGTTTAAGAGATTAATTAACTGTAAGATTTCTAGTGAAACCAAACGAATTCTTAGTTTGATAGGAAATATGGGCCTGCCACCAACAATAGAATTTGTTCGCATTTGATTTGTACGCCAAGAATCTCCAGATCAGTGGGGTGATTTTTTTTCCTAAGATGAGGAAACAATGGCCCACGAGTAAAGATCCACCGCGTCTTGTAAGTCGGGAATTAATTGTTATTTACACCTACCCGACTTTCTAAACGTGTTTTGTGCAAGAACAGCCCTGTGGGCGCAGTTCTACGTAATAGGCCTTTTATTGTTGGCTAAATTAACGGATCCACAACATGAGTTGAAGAAGTTGCGGCATCATTCCATAAATTATAACTTCTCTGATAAAATGGTTTTATTGGCAAAAAAAACATTCTCTTTGAGGGAACCCAAATTTGATGAAGAGCGCCTTTCTCGTTTGCGTAAACCTTATTTATGAAACTGACATTTTCTCGCCGGCATATTAAACATTTGTTAAACCACTGATTTGAACAAGAAGTTTTCAAAAAACAAATAGAAACTCAAATTTCATTAAGAGAGTTGCGTCGTTAGATCTCATTCTAGCAGAAAATTCCATTTCGCAAACCACTGATTTGAACAACGTAATGCCGCGTCGATTTCAGAAGCATGCTGGGGAACGCCATCGGTTGTCGCCATGACAGGTGTTGATTCAATACGGTGCACCTGTCGTTATCCTCATATTTAGTGGATATCTTCGGATATCACAACGTCGTGTTTTTCCTTAAACGCCCTGTCCTGTGTTTTTCTTTCGTTTTTATCTTGCCATAATAAAATCTGATATGTTAATGCGTCAAAAACGATCCCCACTTTCTCGTTGCTTTAAATGAGTGATGTGCTTCCGCGAATCCTGATGAGTATCAGTGAATGCCGTTGGAAATCCAGTCTAATTTTTAGAATCCCCTAAGATATTTGGCATTGAAAGAGTTAATACTTACCTCCGCTGCCATGCGTATCACCGGCGGTGCACATGTGCACCACCAGTTTGGCACATGGCGAAGGTTTTAAGTTCATATTTTGGTGTAGGGACCTAAGGAGATCTTTAATATGTTGTCGATGAAATCTATCTTTAGTTCGGAGAGATTTCGGGTTTTTGAGCCAAACCACGAGAAAATGATAACCTTATGATGGTGTAGCCTTGGAGGTACATGACAAAATCATTCTAGTCGGTATAGTCAACGCGTTGAAGAAGTGGAAGCGCGCCAAGGGTCGAATCAGATTCAAAGAGTGAAGATTGCATGTGATAATCCTCCGTCATTGTGCACGAGTTATATTCTTCAGTAACACACAGAAGTTACCCGTTGTACAGTTGGTTGAGTTCCGAGACTTCCTGTTTCCGCGAGAGTGCCCACACGAGCCAATTTACTTAAATTGTTCAATGGCTCTAGACGTGCTACGACAGCTGGAGGGAATTCGTAATATCGACACTTATATTCATTTGGATGCGCTCGAACGTACAGAATCTTAGACAATGGCCCCCTCTTGCCGCTTAACCTACGAACTTGAAGGGCTGCAAGATCCGAGGTTTAGGATCAAGGAGTAAATCTTATAGTTAGACTGCGTAGAGCGAGGCACCCTGTGGACTTCCGAGTTTATTGAATGCAGTCACGCACTTCGGGCAGTATATTTAGAGTGCCCACTTTAAATTTTATTTAAATATTTCCACTGAGAAACTGTTGGCACGCCCAACCATAAACATAACCATTAACCATTAACTAATACGTTGTCAATTCGCGAAAACAAAGTTTTAAAAAAAAACACTGTTATTTACTGTTACTGTTATTCTTTCTAAAACAGAAGTTTCCTAAGTTATTTGACACCCAAATTTCTTGACGGGGATTCCCCGGATTGTCTAGGATGGCGACGAGTTAAAGAGCAGTAGGTTATAACCTACTGGCGATGCGATGGCACTACCGGAATTCCAAGCGCCCTCTTATCGATTCAACCCCCTAAGTCCGCACAAACAAAGTTATAAATCATTTTTCTAGAGCAACCCAGCGTTGTTTGCTCTCGCCGCCCCGCCCCTGATTCCAAACGGTAACAATCGCCAGAAAGGTGGAGATCCTTATTCAATTATAGCAGATAACAACGTGTTCTATCGAGGAAGCCGGCCCTCGTCGCCCTTAGGGGTATAAAGCAGTCACGCGAAGCCGTTCGCACTTTATCCGGCCAATCAAGAGAACACTCACCTAAAATAGAAGGGATAGGGCTGGCGACGCACTAACGTATTGCCCCCCAAGGGATTCATCCCCCGGACGGGCATTCTGGCGGGAACAGGCTACTTCAAGTGCTGCTGCAGCATTCCACTTGCTGAAAATAAAATGCGACCGTTAGCCACAGATCCGTCCTCCCTTTGGGGAAGCTGCTCCCCTAATTCCACCTCGTCCATCCCCACAAAGTTAAGTCGGTGCTATCTACTGAACTGCTAAAAGACCATTCTCATTACTGACGAAATTGCTGCTATTTCGAAGCGAGTAACGCCAACTAAGTGGAAAGAAGGATCTTTTCCAGTGAAATGAGGACTATTATTGCCCTATTTTATTCCTGATTGATTTCCTGCGGTCCTGATTGGACGCTGTCTATGTGTAAGAAAAAAGACTTTCGGTTCGCGAATACAAACGTGTGATTTTCTCCCGGAATAGCCCATGGTCATGTTTTAGATTCGAACATATGCCTTATACAGTGTGTGAACGGATGGGGTTGTGAAGAGGAATAACTGACTTATTTTTTCAAAAAGAATCAACTATTTTTCATGAATTTTCCTTCCAAAATGAAAAATAACGCACCTTTTCGTGCTGTTCAAGGTATCGACGGATGTCTCGAAAAAATGGACTCCCCATTCGAATGCGCATGCAGCACTTCCGATTTTTTAGACGATTTCCTGTCGCTTCCAAAATAAAAATAAAGCGGGGTCGATTGGCGACTGGTGCAGATTAAATATGAAAAATTACCGACGGGCGGAACACCCCCTATTTTAAAATAGATAGGGCAAGCTGCTGGGTTCATTTTTTATATTCGTATGGTACTTAAGAAAAAAAATGTGTTTTCGAACGGTGTGTATAAAAATAAACGTGCGAGGGAAAAGGGCACAAATGAGCTTTTTCTCTACTCTTCATTACCATCGATTAAAAATTGTACAATATACTCGGCTATCATTAATGCGTATTTAAAAGTTAGCATATATTTCTGCAAATGCATCAGCAAACGCCATGAGCTTTAAATTCCTAAAATCAACAATAAATATCTTGTCAACTGTGGTGATGTTAGGCACCTAGATGTTTCTATGAAGTCCACTATTATTCGAAGATCTATAGAAATCCATTACAAAATCCATTCAAAAAATTACAAAATGATAATAAACGATCCACTGTTCCAAACTTCAAATGAATTCCAACTCTTTCGCTGCCCAGGCGGGTCATCTGCGAAACCGTTTCTCACGGGAAATTCGCCAGGCGAACGCTCTTAGGTCCCAAGATGCGGCCAAAACGGCAGCTTGCCCGAAGACGTATTTTCTAGATCCGTGCACCGTGCCTTCAGCAGCACCTGCGCAACAGATGTGGTCCTGATTTTGTACCTTTTCACCGACAGTTGTGGGCCTATGCACCAACACACACGAAAGCGCATCCACAACTCTTTCCTCCTCGTTTACCTGTATTAACAATATTTTTTACTAAATCCTGCTCGAAGCAGATGGCCCAGGCCTCTTTCCTTCAACCTGGCATGTGTTTTTATCAGCTGCTATACCATTTTCTATTCCGTTACTTTTTCTTACAATTGCTGCTACCTCGGACCTTTATCTCACCCCCAAAACCATTTACATGAGCATTGTTGGAGCTATTTGCTCAGGAAAACACATGTATTCTCAACACAAGGTGCCATTACCGGAGAACGTGTCGAGGAACATCATCTGCTTACTATAAAAAATCTAAGACTAGTATTTTAACGTTTGAAACTTGAAAGGCCTGCAAATTTATTGATATCGAGTTTTGGTACCACCAGGCGTATGGCCATAATGTGGACACCCTGTAAACAGTACTGCCTGTATACTGTAATTGATTATTCAGATCTGCAGATGAGTAAGAATCTCACGCTGATGACTAAGAAAGATCCATTGCGGAAACTGGTGAGTAAGGAGCTTAAAGCACGTGCCATTTCTCTTCGAAAAAAACAGGACTTCTGGCACCTGCATTAGAAATGTGCACACATCCGTTCATTCATGATTCATTCCAAAACGAGCTACATTTCGCTATCATCCATCCTCCGAGTGGCGCCGACAATTGTCATGAAACTGTCGCATCTCGTGAGACGTTCTCGCACGTGGGAAATTCGCACATTGTCCGCGGGTTTTTCATAATAAGGAACTGTTGCTTCATTCAGAAAATTGTTGGAGGTAATTGCGTAAGTGGCTCGTGGAGCAGTTCCTGACAACTTTGGGCTTGAACAATCGTTAGGAAATTAAAACGGATTAAAAACGAGGAAGGAATTTCCAAACAGCTGGTAATAGGATTTGACGATTTTTATGAAAGTGCGAATTGAAGTGGAAACACTCCGATATTACGGGTATCGCCTCCCCCTCGCCCCGTCTTCCACCATACGAATTGATGGGTTTTCACTTTTCGTCCGCCGCATCTTCCAATCGTTACGTAAAATTTAATGCGGTGTGATGACCAGTCACTTGATCTGCATACGTACGAGTTGTGAAAGTCATGTCTCTTCATCAGTTCCGCCGTTCTAACACCAATACATTCAAATTTAAACCGAGAAGCATGTACTCAAATACCTTCAGATTTATTCCGAAAATAATTAAGTTTTGAAATTACGTATTGCGTAAATGAATATTTTTTAGAGTTTTCACCATCCACTGTTTCCAATTAGTCCTGTGTTGAAGCAAATATATTTTAGCGGTTGACCATTCTATTTCATTCTTCTTGACATTTCTATAGACCTTCTTTACTGTGCTTGATACCGTTTAGTTCTTCATTATACTCTTTTATACTTTTCAAAACGAAATTTTAAAATGATATATTATATTCGTCATAAATTATGTAACACTCATTAAAAATCACCCCAAACCATTTTTTTATATATGAAATAAGTGAGACGAATGGAAAACCAATTTCGCTGTGTAGGTAAGCAACTTGTTGCCACGAAACGTTTTATGTGTGAAGCAAAAGCGCCCGTGAATGCCAAAATGTAGTAAAAAGGACTGCATTCCCTTCAAACGTGCCGCATCTGCCTTTGCTGAAGCTGAAGTTTGTACTATTAGGACTGTTCAGCCGCGGGGCATATAGGCTAAGTCCAAACGCAAATCTCAACAATGTATAAGCCTATGCATATGTAAATTTGCATTCCGGCTTGCCGGTCCTCGTTACACCCCAATAAAATACAATGGCTCACTGTGCGTTCGGAATTGATTAAACTCCCGCTTAGCGTTCGCAACTTATTAGCGTGCACGGTTTAGGGTGCAAAAAAAAGTGATTAACGATGTCGTTCAGACGACATGACGCTTCGGGCACAAATTGTGATGAATGCGGCTCAGAATCTTTTCCGGGGATTTGGCATTTTAAACTGAAGATTCAGGTTCGGAGAAATGGAATTAGTATTTGGATTGAACAGCCCATTGTAGATCTTTTAGATTTTTTTCCGAACGACTTCTCTGATAACTTAACAATTCTGGCTCTAAACTGTACGTCGTGGTAGACAACATTATGTTTGTGTACGTCTATAAACAATGTCATTCATTTTCACGACTTTTACATTTAATGTTTCTTGACTAAACATATAAATTTTTGTATCATTTTTAAAATTTCGTAACTGTTCATTCTACGAGAATATGTTCTAGATTAATTTCGTCAACCTTGAAAAGTGGGTTAGGTGATCTTTTCATATCACTTCGATTATAAAAGTTATAGGAGGTGTTCCGTTCATCTGAATCGCCCTGTATACCAACAACGTTAGACTTTTTTTTAGCAGAGCATATGTGCTGGTCACCTAGTTCTAGTATACACGCGCCTTTCAACTAGTTGTCCGCTGGAGCTCTGCCATGAGCCTCCTGAGCCCTCAAGGGCCGGCTGCTGCCTTCAAGGCGCATTTTTTCGGAGTGTGGCCGCGTGACCGGCAGACAGTAGAGGTTCGATAACAACAGTAGTAAAATGGTAACAAACAAACAGAGCGGGGCTGAGGTCGCGAAGCGCAGTTCCGCCACAGGCTGACCGGAAGTCTTGACTCACGAAGACATCGCTCTCCGTTCTAGTCCGTCCGTATGGCCACTGACCATAACGGACGATACTTAGATCGACCAGTCACTCGTACTTTCTTTCACTCTCGGCTTCTTCAATTCACCTTACTTTACCGGCTTTTGGTGCATGCCGGCTGGGGGCGGAGACAGCAGCGTGCCATGTCTCTCTGATATAACGCCGGACACGTGACGTGATGGTCACGGGTCCGCAGTTTTCCTTCGACTCGCCACAGTCATCAATCCCAGAGTCATTAGGATTTGACTGGGGAACAAAGAAGATACAAGTCGCAGTGGCGTAGCTGAAGGCGGATTTAGACACAAGGAGCAAGCTAAACATTTGGTGGATCTTCAGTTTTGAGGATTTGGCTCGGCCCATCTACGGTTTCCCAAAACATTGCGTTATGCTGCCATATTTTGAAAAATATAATTGCATTAACTAGTACTTTTGGCATACAAAAAGATTTTTTCGATTGAAAATAGTACAATAACTCAGCTAATGGGAGGGAGGAGTGGAGGGGGAGAAAGGGGAGGGGGGAAGGGAGT
>JAUIMY010000213.1:0-57242 GCA_033557855.1 Hydrochus callosus | reverse complement strand
ACTAATTTATTGAGTGACTCAAGTAAACACAGATTGCCGAGGAATTCGATTGGAGAAATGCAAATAAATCGATCAAACGGAAAATACATTGTGGAATTCGAAATCAAACCTGAGCATTGAATCTGGGAATTTGAAAAACTACATAATTTGAGTATTTCGAAAAACGAACAACGCAAAACAAATAAATAGGAAAATCAATTTTCGATCCGAAATCATGCGGGAACCAGTCCTTTCGAACTGCTTCAAAACAAACCAAAGCAAACATGAGAACAAGGAGAATTTCCTACTGTTTACTTGTTGCATTGCTGGTTTATCAACGTATACGTATTGGACAAATAGAAGTGGGTTATTGTGCTAGTATCACATTTCTGGTCCGTTCTCCACAGGAGGTGCTTTGAGTTTCCTTGTCATCTAAATTTTTACACAACTGGAGAGAAAATAAAAATCTAATCGCTTTATTTGGCGTGCCTATCAGGAATGTCAGGGTTCGTTCTGCATTGATCAAACCTCAATTGAAATTAACGTGCCACTCAACAGGAGATCCAAAGTCTAATGGATCAGAATTGGCGAATTGCGAATCGAAAAATAAACCTTCCCATTTCGTTTGATTATCTCCTGATTTATCGCCGCTATCTTTTCACTTCCAATCTTATCAACTTTTGTACCCGTAATCAAACTCCAATGATTGACGTGGGTGTAAGGCGTGCGAACCGGAGATGGAAATAGGAAAATCGCGTGGAAATCAATTCATGTTTTGATCGACTTCCCAGCTGTGATTTCCCTTGAAAAATACGTACATAATAACAGTGGTTATTTCAATAAGAAAAGTGCACAATTCTAATAAAAACCAGAGTAAGTCCCGTGGTAAAACTGAACAATTCCAATAGCAAAAACGCAATAATTCCAATTATTGTATAACGACTAGCGCCTATTTATACACGGAGGACGACTATGTACATTGTTCACGATAGTACTCGACTGTGTTTCGAGAAAAACAGTAAACATGATAAAACATTGAAATGGGAATCGAATTTCTTCAACCACTTTAAAAGGGCTCAACTATTTCAACATGTAACATATTCATAGAAAATTGCAATCACATCAATTGCAGTGTTTTCAGACCACTCTGTGCTAAAAATAGCCTGTGGAACTTTCTTGGGCTAAAGTGCAACTTTTCGGTCATTTAACTGTCCGAAAAATGCACAGGAATTCGAGGATTACTTTGAACAGGTAGAAAAGTCATTGTGCGAGTTGAGAACTTCTGGGAATACCCAGCAAGTGGGGTCATCCAACGAAAGGATAATGGAAAAAATGTTAGGTCCTTTTTCCAAATACCGTAAAATTGAACCTGTCTCCCATTTTTTTTACGTCAAAAAGTGACCACTTTCGTACATTTCGACAAGCATATTAATTTAAATTTACCTTCCCAAAACATTTGACGATCCCAACAATTGTTTAATAGTTTCCGCCTGGAAATAAAATAGAACTCGAACTTTCTAGACAAATTTCCCTTTCATTCTACAACCACGCCGATTTCTCCACAACTAAAAGCACATATACTCACCTAAAGGTAAATCACACAGCAAACAGCACGCCGCTATAGCCCCAGCCGAGGCTCCTGAAATTTTGTGCAACAATAGATGGGGCGCGTATTTTCGGAAACACACAGCAACACCGACGTGGTAGATGCCCAAAAAACCGCAACCTGCGAATGACAGATTCATCTTGTCCACTTCACCAACGAAAGAAGGTCCGACAATGAGACCGTTCGTCGAGACGCGAAGAAAAAGGTATGTTTTGGCGTTGAAAAAGTCAAAAGAAAAATTTGCGCGCACACTCAGCCAAAACTGGAATTTAACTGCGTTCGCGCTCAATGCCAGCGTAGATATAATCCGGTGTCAATAAACACCACGCGGGTGGGGAACGTGACGTCAGAGCGAGCTCGCATGCCGATTGGTGGACGATTGTGGAGAGAACTGGAGATTACGGATGCCTCGCAGTATTCATAAAATTACAGCTGATTTTGGCGCGTCGAAATTACATCACCTGCGGAACAGTAATTTTCTTGAAAATACTTTTATATTATTGAAAATCTCCATATCATTGAAACGATTGAAAATACTTTTATTCTATTGAAAAATTCTGATTGTGATTTTTTTCGAGAATGTCTAATGCACAATAATTAATCTCTTATTTATAGTCTTCATTATACTCTTAAAACTATTTTTGTCTACCCTGAACTTGTAACCATTAACGTTTAACCGTATGTTAACCTTGTAGCAACAATAATTACTAAGGACTTTGATCGTCTCACTGCATTCGCACACGCCCCCGCGACAGAACACGTAGCGAAATTTTTATTAGGTCGTGGATGATGTGCATACTTTTTTTCGGGCGCCATGAAGTTCAAATATTGACCGAATAGGAAAAGTTCTCATCGACTCATTCTCGTTTGTCCGTTGGTCAGCGTGTGAAAATAGCGAACTACGATAAAAATTCGACTTATCGCAGATCAATATTTGTCGTCCTTGGGGGAGTACATTTTCTTGGGTTATCGAATTTATAGATTTTACGTTCCAAACATTCACTTTGTTTTTCTGCCAAACGTGCTTCACTTTCTTTTCGAAAGGGATGATGTAAATGGCCTTTGTGGAACGTTATCGCGCAATGTCGACAAATTTTTGGTGAAATATTTGTTTTATTAATTATTATTCTAAACCAAACCATATATTTTCATACATTTAGAACTAATTACCAATTTTGTGATTTAGTCCATGATTGCACTAATAATCGTACAGTAAATGACTAGAGTTGTACGTTCCTGATCGTACGAAAATAGCTGTACAAATACCCAAAGTTGAAAATTGGTGTCATTATCTACTCCAAATATATCGTCATACTTATCAGGAAAGCCATAATGTCTTTATTTTTCACTGGAATTAACATTTTATAACACCATCCTGTAGATTAGACACGATACATGACGAACTGAAAACTCTCGTTACGTCAAAGTAGCTTTGAACGCATCTTCATTAAAATGAAGTATGTACCTATATGTACTTATATTTTTTGTAGATCATTTCTCTTCACTTACAAAAAAAAACAAAACTTATCTACAAAAGTTCAAAAATTGTGATAATCAATGACACAACTTAAAATTAATATGATGAATATTCTTTGGTATCATCTAAAATTGAGCACGATCTCGCAATAGAGACCCCCCACAGGCATCCCCTATCCCCATTTTCGCAATCAACCAATTTAGATGACCATCCTAATGGAACAAACTGGAATATGGTGTCAAAATTCGGTTATCTCCAATGGGCAATTGAGTTCTGAATTATCAGTGAATTGTGTCGATTGTGTTTTCAAAAAGACGCGCAAGGTCGCGTGGAAAAAATCGCTCTTATCTTGCATCGCTCGTTCGCGGCGATCATCAATAATTCAAGTTGTTTTTGGCATAAACAGATGTGCAGAGTTTTAATGTTGGGGAAAGCGGATGGAAAATTTTAAATCTCACTGCTAATTGACAGATAATGACTCATTATCCACTCAAAGGCTCTGCGATGTATTCTCGGAACAATTAAGCCATTTCACTCGCACCAAAGACTAAAAATTTTATACTCATACATACATATTTTACATTCTTCACAACAAGGTTTTTGAAAAAGTATAATGTTGTTTCTATGTCGATTGATCTTCATAATTTTTTTAACGTTCAATTTTTTCAACGCTTCGTCGGTGATTTGTAGACTTGCTCCTGATAAAAATCTACAGGAGTTAATCACAATACAAAGGTCTTGCATCTCCTGTCTGCAATTCGCATCAACGCGAATCACGATGCGATAATTGAGGCTCCAAGGTGCAAATTGTGACTCACTTGCAACAGACTGCTGCGGTTTGATGCCCTTTTTCCCAGTTTTCACAATAGCCATTTATCGGGATTATCTTATCAAACGAAGGCAAAAAATCAATCACACTCAACAAATTATAAGTTGCAATTCGCGAGATTGAGGAACCTCGAACCGCAAAATGATAATTTGCAAACAAAATTGTTAGTATTGGCTAATGCGCAGTAAATACGTGTATGATTTTGCAATTCTTATAAGTTTAGTGATCCACTTTTTAATCAAGTTAAAATTGAATTCCCCGTGAAAATTGGGCCAACTGAAATTAAAAAAAAATACTGGCGATAGCGAATACGGAAAACTATAAACAAGAGATAAAGGACGACCACAAGAGATGTTGATTTCGCTTTGTGATGCGAGAGCGCACGGAAAAAGGGTCACTAAGCTCTATCTAACGTCATTCACATTTTGACCTAGTCTCGGGTCGTTTGAGCCCATGGCCAAATAGAGGGCCTAACGTCAACACATTTATTGTTAAATGTTTGCATTACGACAATCGGGATTGCACAACCACTTGCGTTAGATTTTGGCACTTATCTGCGTTACATAATTTGGGCTTTGGAAATTCGACTAGACTTTCCAAATAAACGATGAACGTGGAAATTCAAACCGCAATAATTACTTCCGATTACACCTCAATTATCTCAATACCCTCCATTATCTATATCGTATCATCTCTATATCTATATTCAAGCTATCTTCATTATATCTATATGGGTCGATGCCTGTAAACATCAAAAGAATTATGGTGTATGAGGGCTAAACAATTAGGGCTAATACGTCTGCAGTATAGGGCTTATGCGCATACACCACATGTGGTGTGTGCGCATAAGCCCTATGCAATACCTGTTTGGGTAATAATTGGATATAATCTCATTTTTCGTCATTCCCCTGGCGTCATTCCCCCAATCACTAAAAGAATCGTTTTTACGCTTCCATTGACTCTTGCGGCTAATCTGTGTGGAACACGAGCGCAAATGGATCGGAATACGATAAAGATGTACCTACGTCAAAGGCACGCGAAATTTCCATAAAACGTTTTGTGTTGCAACGTCTAAACGTAAACACGGCCTTTTCGTTTATTTTCACAAAATCGCAATCCAGTGTTTGTTTTGAAAATATGTAGGTCTGCGGGTTAGCGATTTGTGCGGGCCGCTTATCGCGGAGATATATTTAGGATGGGATAGGATGGGAAACGAAAATCTGAATTATCTAATATTTATTAGAAAAATGGAATGTTTTTATTTAATTAATTCAGTGCCGATTCCATATTAGAAAATGATCTGAAAACAATCCACTGCAGAATCATCTTTTCAACATGTCCATGTAAGCCCCAGAAAGCAAATCCTCCTTCGAAACTCCCAGTTTACTCATTAGATCGAAAGCAATTTTTTCTCCTTCTTCAACGGTTTCTTCAGGTTTAAGACATACTTCCAATTCCATGAAATCGCCCAAATTCTCAACGGCATCGACGTGAACTCGAGTTCGGCCGACCATGAATAAAAGTCTCGTTTTTCTTAAATCCCCAACAACCCCCAACGCTCTGCTGAGCACCCTATGCAAGCTGTCAACATTCTGTTGTGCCATAGGACTTTTGTCGTAGTCGCACAATTTAGGGCCGTCTTTATCGGATCTTTCGTAATAAATTAATTCGGCGTTTCCATCCTGAAATTGTATCTTATAAAACTGACTCGGATCTTTGGCCCTCGAAACCTTAATTGGTGATGTTGGTTGTAAACGTAACTTTGCTTGTTAGGTTTGTTTAAAATTGAAATTTGCGCTGGTATTGTAGGCAACCTAAACGACACAATGTAAAATGATACGTGATGAAAGGACAGTCAATTTGGATTGCCTACGTTTCATAACCGGAGTGCATTAGGCAACGTTAACTTCGATCTCAATGGATGGACTTAGCGTACTAAGTCCATCCATCTTGGATCTCCATGAGAAAACAAACGAATGGGAATCCGTGACGTGACCTTGAAAATTAACTATGGACTTAATCTGTAAAATCAATTGTTTACTAGCCTCGAATCTCCGCAACTTTAGCCGCCCTTCGTTTCCTTTATAAAACGTATCGTGCTGTTTTATGACGACGCCGTTCGACTCACTCAATTCTTTTGCTTTGGAGATTAAAGCAGTTAGGTTGTGCACTTTCGCTTTAATTTCTACGTTTCTCATCTTCAGCGGACGATGAGACGTCGGATAGAGAACACGTGCAGAATTTTTTGAGCACATTAACCATAGATCTTGTAATTGTAGTAATAAAATTGACCAATATCGAATTTGAAACTTTTATCATTGTCCAATCAACACCTCCTAAACTGAGTTTAGGAGGTGTTGATCCAATCATGGCGGGAATAAAAATAAAAGTTACCATGCTAATCATTTTGTAATGGATAAGCAGTATGTGTTGCCTATAGACCGGTGAAAAGCCTAGCCACGCCTAACCTCACTTCCATCTCAAAGCTCAAGGTCATTTGAGATCGTTATCCAGCCCACAGTATCTGTGATGCAGTCCATGGTTAACCAAACAAACATAACCTGCACTTCACACGTCCTAACCTAAAAAGTTTGAACTTGAACCCCCGTGGATATAATGTGACAGTACGAAAATGCGTTTTCTGAGGACTTTCCAGTGTTTGTTAAAAACGTCTGTTGTTTATCCGTTGCCGAGATACGCTTGTCATGTCCGTGTGATTGCGAGGTACGTCCACCAAACCACTAGATTCACATGCCCCAATAGAAGTCCTATTTTGAGTTGTTCGGTAAATCATACGGACTCGGACAGTGAACTGGAAGAGTTACCATCGGTCGATGAAGATTACGCAGATGTCATACAGAAACAGCCGCGCCCCGTTAAAAATTCCCTATATCCCGGCTCTAAAGACGCTTTCGTTGTTTTCTTGAACAACTGCGTATCGGTGGCGGAAGTCTTCGATTTTCTCAAAGACAACGATCCTTTGCTGCGGCCGAATCACTTGGCCCAGGCCGTCTTGGTCCTTTGGGATTTACAGCGGATGTTTTATCACGTGAATGTAACGAGTAGCACGGGAAGCCTACAGACGAGGGGCTTCACCCATTTGGGGGCCGAATACAAATGGAAGCTGAATCAGCAGAGGAGTTTTCAAATTCTCGCGGATAGAATAGAAAGAAATTTGGAGAAATTCGATTTGGAGGAACTCGGGTGTTTAGTTTTGTATTTGAACAAGATGGGGTTGAATTGTAAACGCGGGGTGCTCCAAAAGTTGATTCAGCGGTTAGTTGAAGCTGTCGAGGGTGGGGATTTCTCGTGGAGGGCCGTGTCGAACCTGATGGACACCATTTTCACCGACGGGAACTTGGGGGACTATTTTCTCACGGAGAAGGTCGTGCCGAAAATTTACGAGAAAATCGGTGAGTGCGATAGTATTACACGCCTGAACTCCGTCCAAGTTAGGGGCGGAGTGACGAAAAATACTGCCTGTGGACCGTTTCATTGGCTGAGAGTTGCTTGCTGCGAGGAAGAAAACATATTGGCTATGTAAATAATTGGCTGTTGTCCTCCTTGGACATGCGCGTTAGTGTTTTTCCTTACTCCGGAATTAACTTGGACGCACTTCAGTGTCATGTTGATTTTGTAGTAGATAATTGGCTCATAACGAAAGTAAATACCAGGACAATAAAGAAATAGAAGTCACCCCCGAGAATTTGCCGCAAAATGCAGGTTAAAAGATAAAGCGCCTACTAATGTTTGAAAGTAAATGTGAACATTCGCTAGTGAATGTAAACAATGACTAGTGAATGTAAACACTCACCGCGCTCCAGCTCCCACCTGAAACCGAACGGCAATTTTTCAGAGAGTTGCCAAACGAGCGACGACTTCTCCAACCTGACGGTTTGCTTGAACAACATCAATACTATTGTACCTGACGAAATTTTCTTCGAATACCGAGATAAATTCAACGAGCTCGTCGATAAGAAAGCCATAACGAGCTCAGACTATAAAGCACTGCTAAAAGTCCTACAGTTGGTGAATTATCCACGATGGCGCGATGAGAACGTCGATTTAACAGTGAACGTCATCCTAATGCTCAAAGATCACATCAGTTCGTTCAACGTGTTCGAAATCCTAAGTCTGTACGAGATCTTCTACAAGAACCAAGAGCCGGCTGAAATACTGAACGACTTACAACGTTCGGCTAGTAAGTTGATGGTCCAACTCGACGAGGACGCCAGTCCTCTGATGGAGATCCGACTGAAGCTCCTAATAGCTATAATTTGCTTCTCTTCGCCTATGAACCGTCCGCAGTTCAAAAATTTAGTGAACCGATTCTTCGATCAACCAATCCCAAAGAACGCCCTGATAGACATGCATAAAATACTGATGTTCACGAAAATCTGCGACGAGAAATTGTCCGGGATCTATTGGAATTGCGTGCTGCAAGCGATGATAGAAGACGAGGCGTTCCGCGAGGACAACCTGGTCAAAATCTGCTCCAACTACATAAGTTTCCACAACGATCTGGGCAAATTCAGGCACTCCTACTTGGAAGTTAAACTGAACATGTGGTTGGAGGAGTTCTTCGAATCCGACTACCAAACTCTCATCCCGTCTAAATTCGTGTCGATGGCCACCTTCTTCATCACGTTCGGCAGAAAGAAAGAAATCGTAGAGAAGGTGGTCGCTAAAATCGAGGCAAACGTGCAGCAGTACAACCCAGTTGAATTGTTCATCCTCGGCAAGAGTTTACAAATCGCAAAGGGAAATTACAAACCGTTCGAGAACTACTACGCACGCCTAGAGAACTCCCTGAAGGGGGCGTTGGAGAGTGCCGTCGACCAGAATTCGAACACGAACGATCGAAATTTGCACTTGAAAAGTTGCATCGTGCTTGAGAATGCGATGGACGACGCGGTGATCGAAAAGTACTTTGTCAAATTCAACGACGAGACTGTCTCGTCTAAATTCATCAAAAATTTCACCTATTGCATGCACTATTCCGGATTTTTTCTGCCTGGGGTTTTGGATAAAATGGTGGAGTATGTTGTGCGGCACAAGGATAGAGTTTTGGGTTTCAACGTGGAGAAAGTGATTTACTGTTGCTATTATTTCGGACATGAACCGAAGGGTCCTGAGGAGTTTTTCAACACGGTCACCAACATAATAATTCGGTAATCTGCAACCTACGTCGTACTTGTATTTGTACTTCTACTTGTAATTGTACTTGTATTTGTACTTCTACTTGTATTTGTACTTGTACAAGTAATGGCGTTCTAAGGTATCAAATTTTCAGAGATCAAGCCCGAATGAGCGGGCTGTCTTATTTGCAATCTTGCCTCTCCCTGTGCTACTTCCGACATCTCCCAGAATCGTTTATCAGGCAAATTTTCAATGTGCAGTTCCTCGATAAATTAGACATGGAACTGATGCACTGCTACTACAAAGACATCTATCCTCTGAGGGTTAGACACAGCATGATGCAGCTGAATAGGGCCGTGTGTTTGGACTATCCCGAATGCAACGTGCCTTGGTTCCATCAGAAATACATAGAGGAGACTAAAAGTAAATGTATGAAACTAATCCTGATATCATAGGTTGAAACTGCGTGGGTTGAAACATCAGTGTGAATCCTAAAATTCCCTTTGAATTTATTCACAGCGAAAAAAGAAAGGGAAGACTACGCTTTCGTGAATAACGTCAAAAGATACCTGACAATTCTGCTTGGGAAGGAACATTATTTCCAGCAGTACGTCATCACACCTTACGGTTACCTAATTGATTTTGTGATTGGATTCGCCGCGAATAGCGAACCAGTTGATCCAAATTGTGAAGACTGCGTACTTAAGTATGAATTTTTCATGCGAACCATAATTGGATTCGTTTACCGAAATCCTAATTTCCACAATATTCCAGAATAGCCGTATTACTCTTACGTGTTGGTTCTTTCTCTAAACTAAACGTCCAACTAAAAGGGCAGTATAAGTTGAAATTGAGACACTTGCAAATGTTGGGCTACAAAACCACAACTATCAATAATTCGGATTGGGATGGGATAGCGACAGGCAGTGAGAAAATCCAATGCTTAAGAAACCTACTGTGGCCCAAGAAGAATTTTAGCCAACCAATTTTCCTAGACGTGCGGAGGTGATGACGCCTTTCTGCTAGTTTAATTATTTGTACTTAACCTTTAAGTTTATATGTGTAAAATTGTTGCCGAATTAAATTGTTTTTATATAGAAAATTATTTCCTTTTTGTCATTATTGATAACCCTTCGGAATTATACAGGGGTTGTTCAATCCCATCTCAGAAAAATACGTGGTAAGTAAATTCGATTTTTACATTTTCCCGTCACTGAAGATAAAATATGTGTCTGAAGCTAAGTTTTGCGTTCACAACGTTTCTGCAATGTTGTTTATAATTGTTGGGGATTCGCCAAATTCTCTTTGAGTCACAGATCCGTCTCCTAAAACCGATTAAGAAAATGTGCCTTAATTTAAACGGTCGCGGTTTCCGATAAGCCCTCCGACCATTATCAAATGGTGCGGTTCGGAGAATACCTCAGTCGAGCAGTTCGCTTGGCACCACACATCCAGATTAGCACATAGTCGTGATAAGAGCTTGGAGCTCGAAGCCCACTGCTTTGGGAAACCCAACGCGCGCGTTGGTTCTTTTCGCGTGCAGTCCATCACTTATTTGTTGTTCTTTGGTGAGATCACTTCGTCACTGACGCAAAAATCGTACGCACGGACGGCTTTTTCTCGCACCTAATTGACGCAAACCATCGGAGTTCCTCCGGCAGTATGCTGTGCGACTCGATTTACGACACCATGAATGTGAGTACGAGCCCAAGATGTATGTCTTAAGGAGTTGAAGGTGCAGGGGTTTACTTTCGATTTTTTCAAGGAAACCTACGGGTTTGATTATCAATTCTTCGACTGGTCCAATGAATCGCAATCGATCAACTATCAAGGTGAGGGTTCCTGGTTGTAGCACAATCTTTAGAAAATTTATTCCTAACGTAAATTGTGTTAGCTTTGTTCAATTTGGTCAGTGTTCTAAATTCGTAAATCTCGCTCTTCTTCGAAGTTGTATGTTCAACTCCGACGGTTTTAGAAGATCAATCCTATCAACTGAACATCCCTTGGAAGATAAAACCAGATCCGAATGGTTGGGATTCCGGGGAGGCTTTCACTTTCGAAGACCCAAATTTCTTCCCGCAGTGCAACCAGCAATTTTTCGGGAACGAAACGGTTCAGTACAATCAGAACATTTCGGAAAATTTTTGCTACGGAAACGAATACCCGCAGGAAGAGTTCTACCACAAAACGAAGGAAAACTTCGGAGCATCACCAGATTACGCAGGTGATTGTCAGCTTCGCAATTCATGTGATTGTCGTCCGTGATTCCCACTTTGTGGGTAGAGCAGATGATATTCTAACATTAGACCGGCGATTAGAAAAAAATATCTCGTGCTGCTGATTAACAGGAAAATTTATTGTAGACCATTAGTCATGGTGTAGTACAAATAAGATTCTCTTATAGGAACGCATAACCAAACGAACTTGTACTTCAACGAATTGGATCAGATGAGTCCGAGATTAATCTCTTCAGGTGAGATGCACCCCCTAGCACATTCCTTCCAATCTCTCTTTAATGTAATTTACACAGACGAAGATATTCTGTTTTTGTAATTTAAGTGTAATTTCCCACATAGATGAAGACAGTTCGAATCTAGAAGTCCCCTCGCCGGCTATCAAAAGACCTGGCAGGCCAAGGTCTGCAGTGTTGCCCAGACGAAAACCAGGTAGGCTTGTTTGTATTGTAGCTAAAAGTGCGAGTAATTGTTCAAATAATTGGGTCGCAAAAGCAATGTTCGAGAAACAAGCCCCCCCCTTTGCCCGTTGTCGCTTTAATAGTCGTTTTAAGTGCTCAATGGCGGAAATAAGTCGTCGACTGACTTATCAGCAAAACAAATAAAGCACTCGATTAGGCATGCATGCAATAATTAAATAACGGGTTCAAATAGAAAACGTGCAATCAACTTCATTTCGAGTGCAAATAAAATAGACCTATTTACTTTATTATTCAGTCGAGAGGCAGTTAATTTCTAATCGGACATTTCCAAACCGTTCGCGACACCCCCAGCTGATTGTTTCATTTCTGAACCGATATAGTTTTGATTGTGAAGTGATCTATTTTTATGTCCATCGAAATTACTCTGAACCACCCATCCACCTTCAACCGCTGATTTTCGCGTAATTTAGTTCAAACATTGGAATTTTGCACTAAGATAAGGCTGGATGCGGCTGGGAAAAAAAGTCTGGCGCTGATAAAATTTCCGCTAATGGACTTATCAAACCTCACGCAGCATCCATCTTTATTCCCCCCGTTAGTCTTCGAATTTCGAATTGGCCTTTTTCGCGCAACTCCCCTCCCGTCATTTATCCGAAAATAAATAACTAGATATTGAGGTATCGGGCAAATAAGCCCATGCTTATCTGTGTGCTCGGGGGGAATCGTTCGCGAACTTGAACGTGGCTGGAACGTTCCTATGCAAATGTCAAGAGCGGTGCATTTCTTTTTCTCTCCTCGCTTCTTTCTCTCCTTATCTGGAGACGGATGTTTGGCAAACATCGGGAAAGGAGCGCCGATATAAACAATATCGCCATTTTTTTCGTTCGCGGCTGGATCGCGAGTCGATCGCAGTATTTGCATTATGATTCCGACGTCGGCTGCACTGCCATTTCCACCCGAATCAATTTTCTCCGAAGTTTACCCAGTCGAATGAATTTGCGACCCACTGCGCCCAAAAGTCGACGCCTTCCATAGGGACGTTGGTCGGAATGGGTTAACGAATCGAATTATAATTATTTACGTCCACAAAACTAATTTATTGCATTGTGGGGAATTTTGGAGAAAAAAACAGATGTTAATTTGACACTTCTTTGTCAGAAAAACGAACCGGAAAACTGTGGGAATTCTTGCGAAACCTCCTCTTGGACAACAAAACCTGTCCCAGTCTGATAAAATGGGACAATTATAACGAAGGCACTTTCAAGTTCGTGCAGAGCGAAAAAGTTGCCCAACTCTGGGGTAATCGCAAGAAGAACAACAGAATGAATTACGAGAAACTCAGCAGAGCGATGAGGTAAACATTTGCGTGTTTGTTTTTGATAACTGGACGTACGATTCGAATCGGTTTCAATTACCACCAAGAAGATTTGAAAAGAAACAATTTTAACAAAAATTATTCTACACTTCAGGTATTACTACCGGAGTGAAGTGTTGCTCCCAGTTTCTGGTAAAAGGCTGGTTTACAAATTCGGCCCGCAAGCTACGGGTTGGAGAACGGAAAATCCTATACTGTAGAATTAATTTCGACTCGGATATGCCAAAAACCGGCGGAAAAAGACGCTGTCTTTCATGCAATTTTTTTCATTGACTTATGCTTTCATCCCAATCGCTGTGCTTCATACTATTACCCCTCTTAATTTATTGTGAGTTTATTGGAACAATTTTTGTATTTATTTAATAAAACCTATATACATATGTATTAAACCATTAAATTCACTCCTACTTCAACTTCTGTTTTCTATCATGTGTACTATTTTGGTCCTCTTTACGTAGGTGTAAGTATACCCTTTGCTTTTGGTACGAATGGTGCTAGGTATTAATTTTGCTAGGGCTATTACATATGTAGGTTTAATCCATTGAAACATGTAAGAAAATTTTCAACATTTATTTCTCCGATTAAACACGTCTCTTGATATGTACACAGTAATAAAATAAATTAAAAACTCTCACGCTCTACTCAACCGTCCAACTTGAATAGTAAAAACATCGTGGGGGCAAAACTACACTTGGTCGCACTCTGGAAGTACCAATTCCGCATGAGGCATCCCGCACGTTAATAGACGCGGCTCCGCGCGGAGCCGCGCCTATTGATGTGCGGGATGCCTAATTCAGCACTTCCGAATCCAATCTGTCGTGGTTCCGTTTTGTTTTTCTTCGGGAAGTACAAATATAGATTGCTCTGAACTAATCTCGACGGTAACGTCTACAAGTATTGTCACAAAATTGTTTCGATTATTACTAATTGCTGGTTGGGTTTTGTGGTAACTAAGAATCCATTCGCCCGGACATCCTGCGCCGATCCGTCCGTCTTCAACAAGTCCTAAGTGCTGCGAGTTGCTGGACTAAGTGTTCAGACTAATGTTTTTTCTTGATCCATTTAGTGCAGTCAGTGCGTCGTTGGACTATTCCTCCTTTGAGGAGACTAAGGCCCTTCCCGGATTCCAAACCAGTCGCGCAATACAAGGGAATGTCCTCTGAATGAAGGAAATTTTGGTTCTGAATCGAGGGCTGGAGATGGTTGGCTACTTAGGTTGTATCACCGCTGGTTGTATCATCGATGGTTGTATCATCTCCGAATCTTGCAATCATACACATGATACACCCTAGATTTGCGCATCCAATTCCCTCGATCCAACCACTTCCTGAAATTTACATGACCGAACAGGCGTCACTTTGGAATCTTCTGTTCGCCGAGCTAAAGCCTGAGCAGCACTCGTGCTGATGCGGTTGAGGGTTGAAGCCCTGGCTCGAGCTGTTCGGCACGTTGTTGATCACAGTCTTGGTATTCCCCGCGATGTTCCCATCGCTCTTGGAACTGGGCGGGACCGGGATGGAAACTCCCTTCGCGTCTCCGTTCTTCATGATGTACTTGGCCCTCAGGGCTTCCTTTTCTCCTTCGCTCACGTGGTTGAACATGGTTTTGATGCACTTCTTGTTCTTGCCGGGCGCAGGCGAAGTGGGGCTCCCTTGAGAGGTCAGGCTTATCTCCGAGAGGTACATGTCTTTCTTGGAAGGCGCCTTCTTCATCGGGAGGTTCGGCGCTTTGTGGTTCGAGGGAAAAGATTCCATCAGGCTTTGCAGGGAACTCTTTGGAGTTTCCGCCGTTCCTGTGTGATACTGAAGAGCCCCCTTTTGATCTTGAGTCTGCCTCGTTTGTTCGCCTCCCCTTTGGTTTTGATTGGTTGAATTTTTGCTTTGGACTGCCCTCGTCTGGCTTTGATCGCCTCCCGTTTCAGATTGAAAGGCCACCTTCAGATTCTGCATGGTATCCCTTTGATTTTGGTTTTGAGTTGATTCGTTTTGGTTTTGAGTAGGCACCTTCTGTTGATTAACTCCTCTTTGGGTTTGGAATGAAACTTTCGGGTTCTGAGGAAAATCTCTTTGGTTCTGAGGAAAATCTCTTTGGTTTTGAGGAGAATCTCTTTGGTTTTGAGGAGAATCTCTTTGGTTTCGAGGAGGATCTCTTTGGTTTTGGAGAGGTTTAGAAGGATGGTTTTGGTTCATGAGTAAACCATCGTTTTGATAAGATTCCTTCCGGCTCAAGAAAGACGTCTCCTTGTGGTTACCCAGGGAAGATTTGAAATGCGCTGGTTCATCTGGAAGAGAGCTCTCCCTGCGCGGCATCACATTAGGCGGACTAGACGCAGACTTCTCGTTGGATTTGTACACGGCCAATGCACCATCGTCCGGATTTTCTCCGATGGTCGTCTTGCAAATGCTCACGATCGACCCGAACAGCTCATCGGGATCCGAGGTCGGGTAGACCGCGCCTGCAGAATTACATCTCGTTGCTACGGATTTAACGTTTTAAGAACATCCGGGTGCCACTTTCGTACTACGACTCACCTCTACCGCCACTCTTGACGGGAGAACTGGCGTTGCTCCTCCTGGCGATGTCTTGGAAAGTGATCGGGGAGTAGACGCCTTTCCTGTCGGAATCTCTCCTTCCCGTTGGAATTGGCGTGTCGATTTTTACTTGGACCGGAGTTTGTTCTTCCGGCCCGATCACCGATTTGAGTGGTTGCCTGTTCTCTTTGTCTTGCAACCAGTACGTCTTCATGGTCCCTGGCGGAAGAACCGAGATGGAGTGAAAATTCAACTAGTGGACCGAGATGGAGTGAGGATTCAAGTAGTGGACCGAGAAGGAGTGAAAATTCAACTAGTGGACCGAGATGGAGTGGAAATTCATCTAGTGGACCGAGATGGAGTGAAAATTCAACTAGATGTGGAGGTTGGAATCTACTTAGGTCCCCCACTTTTTCCACTCAGAATATAACACAAACCGAGCCAGCTCATACCACAATCATTCGTGAGTTGCAGGAGAGTATTTTTGATTAATCTGTACTGCAAGTGCCTTACTTCTTTATGACCGTAATTTCGATAGCCAGCGAGTGAATTCCTCGTTTATATCGCCTATCTTGGTCACCAGATCGGCATTTTGTGGTAGTGTTCAATGCCAATTGAGCTTCCACCTCAGTCCGATATAGTGGCGTGCAGAAACTTTACAGAAGTGTTGGGTGTTGCAAAAGCTGGCGATAGTTCTAATCGAGTGGAAATGTCTGGCGTTGATCGAAGTGGACACGACGTGCGAACAGATGAAGCTGACTCAATTGGTGAAGGTGAGTCGAGTGTTATAGTTGGAGATGGATTAATAGATTCACCAGATCTAGAGGGAATGGTTGAAGACAAAACGATAACTCAGTTTCGTGACAATCGAAAGCCTAAGAAAGGGCTAGTTGATGAAGATGACCAACCATCTACAAGTCAAATTGCAAACGTTGAGTGCTTGGCTGAGTCTTCTCAAACTGAGCCATTATTCCATCGACAAGAGGAAATTTTCCCTAATGTCGAGCAATTTTCTCCTCGAATCGAGCAATCTCTTTCGGTTGTCGAAAATTTAAACTACCTGACGCCAACATTGAGCCTCGAGAGAATCAATCAAATAATCCGTCCAACCCAACACTCTCGCCAGAGGGCTTTAAAATTCGTTTTGGACGCAATTTTTGCCAACTCTTTTCCCAACAACGTTTCCGCTCGAGAATTGGAAAGTTATCAACCAGAAAATGGTGCTCGTCATAGACACCCCTACTGTTTCCTTTTCGGGCAGTCGCAATACTTGGCTTATCAACAACTTCTAAACGGGCCCTATCAGCAAGCAAGCATTTCTCGAATGGGGCAAGCACAACCAGCAAATTATCGCGTTCAGCAAGCAGGGTTTTATTTAATTGGGCAACCAGGGATGGTCGAAATTCCGCAACCGTCAAGTTTCCAAATGCAGCAACTAAGCAATTTTCTTGTTCAACGACAAGCAAATTTTCAAATACTACCAAGAAATTTCACAATGCAACCGGATATTTCCGGTCAACCTGAAAACACGCCGAGACGTCAACTAGGTAACATTCCCAACCATCAAGCAAGAAATGCCAGCCGTCGCCGTCCGATAAATTCGGTTAGAAATCCAACGCGAGAAACCTCAAGACCCAGGTTGGAAAACAACAACAACCAGGACAATTCTGGCGCAAGACGTCCTCCCGAGGCCAGTTCTAGTTTCGCTTTCGCCACATCTTCGGTTGTCAACAGGCCGGGGATTGTGTCAAAAATATGTAAGTGCTCCACTTAGGTATTTTAATTCGTCGTCTTTATTGTGCCGTTTTCATTCCAAAGACGCCAATCGCATCAAGAAGCTCAAATTACGTCTCACGTTGTTGCTTCACGCGCACCAATGTCTACTGCCTGGCTGCGAATACATCCATTTCAACCTCCCTAATCAACCCAAAGCGAGGAGGACGAGGAAGTGCAGATTACGTCGTTGCCCCAAATACAGGAAAATCGTCAGACACATTTTGACGTGCGCCGAACAAAATTGCAAATATAAACACTGCAAGGCCAGTGTTAAGGTTATCAACCACTGGAGGAGTTGCCAGGGCTCCGCCTGCCTCATCTGCCAACCTTTAAAGAGGAAACTGGATAAAGCTAGGGAGGACAGCTTGAAGATGAGGTTCCTCTTGTACTGATTCCGAGTACAGTTCAATTCTCATACGAATTACTTCCCATTTAAACTAAATATAACTTTATTCTGTTCAATTCCAGCTTTGAATAATCACTGCACTGATTCCAATTCTAGTAAATAATTGGCTTCGTTAAACAATCAAACTTTATGTTGTGTTGTTTAGGAATGTGCTTTATCGATTCAGATAGTGCACGTTCATTCTTATCTCGCTGCGTATGATTCAATGATGACTTTAGGAATCTTCGATGGCATAGTGAATAATTAAAGTTCAACAATAAATGTTTGGTGTTCCTTGAGCGTCAATAGTTTACCTTTTCCTTTCACTTGGATCTCCCCTCTTTCCGCCACTTTGTAGAACGCGGGCAGAAGCTCTTTGGTGGACTGGGAAATGTGAATTTTCATTGCCGAACTAGTGCTCTCCATTCGCGACGCCGTATTCACGCTGTCTCCGAAGAGGCAATAGCGAGGCATTTTCAAACCGACAATCCCAGCAACCACGGCACCAGAATGGACTCCGACCCTTATTTGCAGATGTTGGCCTACACATTCACATGCACACTCCATGAATTTTCGCTGACCATTCCAAGCACTGTACCGTTTATCATACTGCCACTCCAAAGTGAGTTTTACGTTTAGAGACCAAAGCATATAAGTATACACTCAACGTCTCTATACATAAAACTCACTGCATTTTGGATGGCAATTCCATGGAATGGAAATAGCAAAAATTCACTCGACTTTGCGATATACCCTCTGTGTTCACACCCACCAGTTGAAGGATCCTTGAGGTCCATTATGGCGTCAACCATATCCAAAGCCATATCGCAAACCCTCTCCGCGTGGTTGGTCTTCTTTTCCGGAGCCCCAGAAACCACCATGTACGCGTCCCCTATGGTTTCGACCTGAACAAAACCGTTTAAACACACCCATGCGAAACTTCCCCCGACCCAATTTTACCTTATAAACCCCATTGCTCTCGGTCAGTTTATCGAAAATCGAGTACATCCCGTTCAACATGGACACCACCTCCATAGGGGTGATCCTGCTGCAGATTTCCGTGAATGTCACCACGTCGGAGAACAGGATGGAAACGGTATCGAACATCTGCAAAATTGACTTTCCTGATTCAATCCGGACGACGGTGATACCCCGAGGGATAGAACTTTGACGCCCATGCACGTCAAAAGCCCCGGGGAATATGATGAATGCGGTTTTAACACCGTCGACGCTTCTTCGCCGCCATCCGTCGATTAATCATTCACGTAAGCTTTTCGGTGCAGGCCACAAGATTTGTTTGAACAAAGTTCGACTAGCTGAAGCCTGATCGCACTTAAGGGGAGGTGATTGTCACTTTTTCCCTTGACGCTTCGTGACTCAATTCACTTGAATGGCTTCGCGAAGTCCTTGAAAACTTACGCGAAGCTCAACAATGCCAGCTTTAATCCCGGTTGGAAATTTCATTTCCTAATTACGCAGGTACTTTTACTTACTTTAGGGCGGTTGCATAAACGTGAATTAAATTTAATCGTGTAAATTTGACAGTTTATCAACAGTTAATTAACCGTTAAGACCTCGTTTTCAGAGTAACATTTATTATTTTTTCCATTAATTCCGAATGCCCATCAATCATTTACGACGCGAATACACTGAATTACGAGGGTCCGCAGTCCTTTGGTAAAGTGCTCGTTTTATTTACCTCACAACCGAAATCGCATTAAAACATTTAAATCCCTTAATTGAGTCCCGAAAATTTGCCAACCCAACGAAGTTTTCTCGTTTTTGCCACCCTTTAACCCTTTTGAGGGATTTATTAGTAAACCAGACGCCGGCGTTTGCCCTATAAAGCGAATTCCGGAGGATGCTTTAATGCACAACATAAGGGACCGGCCAGTTTTGGGGTTTTATGCGTGTGGTGAGGGTTTGGGGATTTATTTGCAGATGCTTTTGTGCAGAATAAACGATTCTGTGGAACTCCATGCCATCTGGTGGAACAATTATTATTCGTTGGTTACTGTTTATTTAGGTTTAAGGAATTTCAGTGCGTGACAATCGGTCGGAAAAACTAATTTAAAAAAAACCGTGCCTCTATACGATAATTTGCGAACACATTAAAAATTTCAGTTCTCAAATTGAATCAAAGCTGGTTATAAATGGCAAGAAGCTTTTAAAATTACAATTGGAAAGTCGTAAATTTTTAACGGTTTCCATCAAAAATTCCGCCCATCATTTTTAAAAACCAACCACGTCAGTTTTGTTGCGCTTTATGTTATTTTTATCGCCACTAAAACCGCTGTCTATGGCATATCGCTGAGAGATTTAAAAATTTATTGCGAGCTGCGTCCAGACGAGATTTTGACTCTGCTGTTCGAAATTGTCAGACTTGTACTGAAAGTTGATAAAATACAGCTCGGGGAATGTTCGTGATTTTGGCGGAGGCGCCGGGAGATTAATTCATTTATCGACGAAAATAAATTTAAACTAGGTCGATGAATCGATCAATGTTACGAATTCGAAATGAAAATTTGCACGGTCATTCACCTTTTCAGTTACGAGAGAATCAAATTGGATCAAGCTTGGGCGATAAATGAAGAAACGCCTTTAAATTACAATTGAAAACTCGTAAATTTTTAACGGTTCCCGTCGAACCCTGCTGCGCATTTCCTAGTGAAGATTTCAGAAACCAAACGCAGCAAAAATATTCACTTTTATGACATTTTTATCGCCATTAAAACCAAAGCGAATTGGAAATAAATCTCGTCGTGTACCACAGTTTCATTATAAACATCAGATGCAACAGATGTGGCCCAACTCATTTGCATATTACTTGTTGGGAATATTCTCATCCATCAAAATGTACAACTTTAAAAATCAAACAAGTTATGTACGCTCCACATTTGTAGAAATTCGGTCAATATTTTTGCGCGGTTCAAATTAAATTGTGAAGGCACCGAGTAAAGATCGGTGTTCTCCAAAACATTCTGCGGATCTTTCGGGACCATTAACTCCGATTCCATCCAAAACCTTATCTAAAGCTCCACCCCATCCACACACTACGTGGTGTCGCTTAATCCCGGAGTTTCTCCCCAAAAATGGGGGTGCACTCCTATTTACAACCCCAAATCCCCTGGTAGAGTCGGGTAAAGTTAACCTAATGGGACTTCACTTCTTGAAATTATATTGTCATTGAAACATTCAACTCGAGAATGTAAACGATCAAAAAAAGCAGGGAAAACTACTCTACTGTTTTCCATTTAGAGTGACATGTTGGTTTAATGATTTAATTAATGTACTTCATCAGCCTAATATGTGATAGGCAGATGAAGTACATCAATGAAATCATTGAACAAACATGTCACTCCATACGGAATTATTCCCATCGACGATTTTTCCTGCCAGAAAAACCAATTTCCCCCTCACTCGACCCACCTCTCATTTCCCACAGATTACTTCCTGCGGGCCGTATTTACCGGCGAAAACTCCCCGAGGACGTGCGTAAAAATGGGATCCGCTAATATCCATGTAAATGGGGACGGACCCTCAAAAATGGATCAATTCAAATGGAAACTCATCGGGAAATTAGGTGGAAATTGACGTACCTCGCACGTGTCTATCGGATTTTCCCCCGTCCTCAGTCTATCCGCAACTTGTTTGGGTATCATCTGATATAGGAGCTCGTCCGTTCGTCTCATCTCCTCATCCAACTTTCTCATCGACTCCTCGAGTTTCTTGCTCTTCTGTTGTTCCTGGTCCAAAGCTAACTTCAGCTCGACGGACTGCTGAGTTCCAGCTAACATAAGGTCCCTGGAAGTTGATCGAATAAATACTAACAGAAACTCGACTTCAATAAGCATTAATAAAATTCCGTAATTGTTACGTATGGCATTTACCTGCTGAAATCGTGCATTGACAGGTCGTTTATGTACAACCCTGAGTTAATAAGCGAATTGAGATCTGGCATCACAGGCGTTCCTAAGTACATCATCATTTTCCAATTGTCCATGTAGATCATTTGACCTGTAAGAAAATTTGGTATGGAAAAGCCGCAGACATTGCTCATTCCAACGGCGGAATCATCAGCGATTCAGGGTGAGATCTCAACCCCTGACTAAGCCATTAAGTTCTAATAATAAAGCACAGAGAGCGAGGGAAAAAGTTTAAGGGCCAAATTCCGGATTAAATCTGTTATTTTTCTCGCTTTTCCATTACTGGATATTTTTGTCAGAAGTTCAGCCTAATTCCCTAATATACCTTTAAGTCTGAGATTCCTATCTTCCTGGACTTCCATGTCGTCGTTGAGTATCAACTCTCTGCTCTTCTCCGTGGGCTTGTCGTTGAGGATTGGCTCAACGGAAACCAACTCGAAAATGTTATTCGTCCTATTTAATATCTGAAATTTGCACTTACAGTGGGACTTCTTCACGAAAATTACGCGAGTTACCGTTTGGAATTTGAACTCTATGAGCGGCCGAACCAAGTCGAACCAGTTAGTAATTTTCTTCCCTAATAAGTCCGGTAATATCACCATCAAAGAATTTCCTATACTACGCACTATCATATCGGAACTGCAAATGGACGGAGTTAATAACAATTTTCGCCGCGATTGATTAAACTCACCCGAAAACTACACAAAATGGAAATATTTCGAATAAAACTGAAGCGCTAATCGGTAAGTGCTTTTCTTCTCTGGTCATCGCCAGCGAAGCCAGAGTGAAGGCTCTGTTGTCGAAAGTCAACTGGAAGGTCACGTGAACCATGTCGAAGAGCAACTCTTCCCTTATCAGTTCTATTTTCATCTCTTTGTGGTAGAAATGTCTCGCCACCTTTCAAAATTATTTACCATTCAGCATTAAAAAATATTGTACAATAATGTCAATATTTTCAGGCGATTAATTTCACCAATTCCCTGTATTTTCAAGAAAGATAAACTACAGTTTACCTCTCTAATTTGACCCATGGTGTAATAGACGAACCCCCTCCTTTTACTCCTGTAATGCAACGTCAACCCTTGCCTAGTCTCGTTCTCGCAGATGAAACTCGGCGCTCTCATGCGAGGATAGGAAAACTTTAAGTATTCGTGCAGGTTGTCCAGGCCATTGAGGAAATCTCTCATGTGCCTGCCCAAAACCGAGAGCACCCTATCGTAGCCGTATTGGCTGACGAAGCCTATGAAGAAGACGCCCATTTGATCGAAAAAGTCCCTTTCGCTGACGTTCAAAATCTACAAGAAAACCCGAATGAAAATTTCCAGTGCTGCAGAACAAACTCTAGTACAATAGAGGTGTCGCCAAAGAAGATTAATTACTTCATACAATTATTCACGTGGAATACGTCATGTTATGAAATGAAAACCGTCAATTGAGTAAAAAAAAACGCACTCGCGTAATGAAATGCTGTGACGCATCCGAATTATAGCACGTACTGTAGGGTTCATGGAGAATTTGTTATGAAATCTGCGCATTGTTCGAATTTCATTAGTCCTCTCCAACTCCATTCGCATAGAATTTAATCCTTTACGAGTTATAAAAGCTCCGGATATGCACAGAGCTTGAGCAAGAATACTGAATTATATGGTCGATGGAAGAGGAGATTTCAATGGGCGTCTGTTTTATTTCATGTTAACGTATACAGGCCTTCAAGTCCAGAAAATGAACAACAATAGATTTTTTCGTGTAGAATTATAAAATTTTTAATCGTTGAGAACGTTATTATCCTTTCCCCACGTGTAGGTTTTCAAATAGCACGTCATTCTAGCTGGCACTTTTACAATCGTAAATAAAGTAAAATTGTGTTTTGAAAATATTCATATAATAAACATTTTTAAAAACAATCTAATATTTAATCAGCGTAGAATGCAGAAATGCAACTTGAATTCAATCAAAAACTGCTCTCCCAATTCAACGCATTTGGCGGAGGCGCCGGGGAATTAAATCACTCCTTCAAATTTCTCACAAAAAATCAAACCTGCGCGCATCTGCAACTTTCTTCGATACGAATTTTAAAATAATATAAAAGGTCCATAAAAATAAAATGACATTTCGAAATAACAATTTATTCATCCTGCAATTCCCACCTGCATTGCTTTTTTCGCCAATCTTGGTATCAGCGTTTCCGGATAGACCTGATGTGTGCTGAAGCTCGGCTGCTCCACAGCTGCCGCCCTCCTTATTTCTTCCCATTTTTCTTCACCATAAGTCTGCTTGATGAATTCAGATAAATTCTCGAGAATTAGGCCGTACATATTGCTGCGACCTCACGTCTATCTGAAAATGGGAATGTGTTACTCCCTCCGCATCGAAATGATTGTCCCAATATATTTGTAAGTATTGCAGGACAATTACGGAGGAAGTATTTAAGATTTTTTTATTGGTATTTTCCTAAACCTTAGTTTTGTACTAAAAACTGTAATTCTGATATTAACTCTAAATCGAATATTTCACACACGAATTTTCCAGGACAAACGTCCCCTCGAATTACTCTCCCTCTTCCCTAACTTTTTTTCCCTTCACTTTCTAATTCCCCGTTCAGAGTCGACTTTTTGGGACGCGAAAAGTCGCACACGAAATTTCACTCAGGAGATAAATGCCCCCGGAATCTTATCTTTGCCGGAAATATCGCTCATTCTTCTGAGAGATGGTGGAAACGGGAGATTTTTCAAGCGGGTAATAAGAAAAATAAAGGGCAATAAAGCGGAACCCTTGAGGTGAGTTTACTGTCATGGAAATTTACTCCTGATGCACGCCGTTCCACTCGTGTACCCAATTCATCCTCGTTCCCTTCGTTCTTTATTATTTTGCCCCTTTCATCCAGCACCCAAAATTCTCCCATTCCACGTAAAGTCAAAGTATCACGTTCGCTCCACTGTGAAACCCCTGAAACTGATTCAAAGGACCTTACCCTTTCTGCGGAGATTATCTTTGAAGGATCAGGTTGATAAGGTTTATAAAGGAAATTGTACTCAGGCCTAATTATTTGCGAGGGAAGTTTGTTTTCCATTTCAGTTGATTACTGTATCGGACGTAAAGTTGAATTGATAAATTGGCGTTTTAATTTTGGACTGTAGGTAATTTTGAATGGAAACTCGAAAACCATTCCGTGCAAGAAACGTCCAAGTACAAGAGTGTATAAGAAGTTGCTTGGAAAATTGACGCCCGACATTTTAGCATAATTCGCAAATGATAGAAAGGCACCCTCCTTTTAAAGATCGATTATGCAAACACCCCCGAGCAAAAGAATTTAAATTGAAATTACGACAGGAAATGGGACGTTAGATGATCCGGGGTCCATTAAAATTATGAAAATAAAACTAATTAGAAACTTGCAATTTCCCGGAATGCAAAGCTCAATGTTTGAATTGAAAAAGATTCGCGCTTTGAATAAACAACAAGAATCGTTTTTCCTTCTTCTTGCCACAAGAATCGTTTTTCTTTATAGTTGGGGTAGGAATCGTTTTCCGTTGAACTTGGGGACAAGGATCGTTTCTCCTCGAAGTTGGGGGTAAGAATCGTTGTCTTGAAGTTAGGGAGCAATTGCCACTTAAAGCAGCTTTCGCCAAGTAAATTTAATGAGGCGGTGCCGAAAATAAATATCTCAAGTTCCCTGTGAAGACCGAGGAGGCGTTTAATTCAATGAGGCATCCAATTACGGGAGGTTAACTTCAAAATTTTAACAAT
The DNA here is from genome assembly GCA_033557855.1 of Hydrochus callosus. NCBI lineage: Eukaryota > Metazoa > Arthropoda > Insecta > Coleoptera > Hydrochidae > Hydrochus > Hydrochus callosus. The sequence goes on along the minus strand of JAUIMY010000213.1, from coordinate 31,816 downwards.
CTCAGGAGTGAGGAGGCAATCAATTTCCATTTCTATGCGTAATTGTGCAGTGCGAATTGAAGCGAACACGAGAAATGCGAGAAAAACCAATTGAAACTGCCAAGATTTTGTAGAATAAGCTGTAGTTTGATAAATTGGTTTGGGAATTGTCAGGTTGGATTTAGGTGGTTAATTTTTCAGAATTTTATACGTGCTGATGTATTTTCTCCGCTCCACCAACTCAAAATTAAAAGTGCAGCTGTTATAGTTGTACAACTAAAATGGGAAAACTAGCATGAAAAGACGCAATATTATACTATTAAGGGTTTATGGTGGAAGATTAAACTTGTTGTGGTTTTAATCCAGTTTTTCCTGAGTAAGAAACGTTACCAATATTAAGTTTAAAACGCATGCAACTAAGCGTATCGACGATGAACTTTTAAACGGATTGCTTTTCAGGGAAAACGGGAGCAATATTTGTCCAGCACTGTGTATTTTCAGGTTGAAAAATTCTCCCTATAAATCCCCGCACATTTATACTTTGGTCCCATTTATGTGGAGTTTCCCCCAGGCAGTAAATGGAGCTTTTTCCAAATACGATTATTCCCATTTTTCAGAGACTCGCATTACATTTACGTTGTTTGGTTTTTATCACAAGAACAAGCCATCAGGCTGCTTTGAGAATCTAATACTTCCAACTTTTAAATCTGCCTTTGTTCCTTTTATCATTCGATATCCCGATGCCGTGGGAGTTTTTGCTGCAACTTCTATCTCATGCACGATTTATTCAAGATGCTTTTCACGAAGTATGAGCTCAAAATGCGTTGTCTTTATTTCGCCAGGATGGCGTTTTCTAAACCTATATTAATTTGTGAAACGGAATTTTAATTGAGAGTCCAAAATTATTTTTATTCATTGTTTGTGTTCGCCCCTTTTCATCCTGCCGAGACAAAATTTGTTTTGTTGTGCTGGACCACTCGGGGTTGAGGTTAATGGTTCTGCTAATGAACTATTTCAAATTCTCTTTGTCCGCAGCAGAATCTTTTGTGTGAAAATGTTCAATCCCACAGAGAATTTGTTTTGAAATTAAAGTGAAAACTGGTTTTGATAGGTGGAAATTTATAGATCATAAGATTTCCTCATATATATCAATCCTCCTAATAAAGTTTTTCTGCCGGAAGTTTAAACAGCAAACTGCTCTAGGATCCAACAGCCAACAAAGATTTAATTTCACCAGGGAAGAGCATTACTTCCCATTAGGTGCGTCGCGACAGGAGGATTCCCCAGGAAAACGCCCGCCGTTTAAATTCGCTTCTTCTGAATTAGTTCAACTTCCTTTTGCGATTTTTTTTTCGAACTTATTGCATTTTAAACCAAATTTTTCGTACCTCCATCACAAATATTAAATTCCCTGGCATATTTCTCACAAATCTCCTTCAACACCCTGGCATATTTCTCGTAAATCTCCCTTCCCTTCAGTACTTCTCACAAATATTCTTCAAGTCCCTCGCAAATTCCGTACAAATCTCCCCAGAAGTTTCCCCATATCCTCTTAGATAATCCCACTCATCATGGGAATGAATTAGACTCAAACAACTCCCAAGGCCTCGATTAATCCTAGCCTCCGCTTTCCCGAAATTAATGAACTTATTTGTGCGAGTATTGTGTCGAAAATGATTGCCTACTGCGACGACAACAAAAGGGTAGACATTGTTGCGTGTACATTAAGGACACCCATAAAAACCCGTCCAGACTGGGGGAGTATCTTGTCCGAATGAACGGTCATAATGTCAAGGATTTTCCGTGAATTAATTCACATTTTTTCGTGCAAACGGCCATGAGGGTATTGAAGAATTAACTGCTCTCGGAGTTGTGGGGCCGGCGTATTTTTATCCGGAAATTGGGAGGCGAAGAGAAATTTCGTGGAGGAAAAAGCGCTGATGATCGAGTTGGATAAGCAGATGGAAGACAGAAATCAATAGTCTTCCTTGTGTCCTAAAAGGAATTTTTTCGTCGTGTTGCAGGTATATTAAATTAATTTTTAAGTCTTGAATCCTATTATTCAATCCAATTAAATTTCGGGATTCTCTCCGTTTCAACAAACTCAATTTGTTGGTTGTCAACTTAGTTTCGCCTCACAATGTGGACTTGTCTTCCCTCTAATTGAGTTTTATTCCAATTAAGTTGGAATTACATGTTCCACTTGGAATAGCAATGTATATTAAATTCGTCGTAGCAATATATGTAGAAAGCCGGGAAAAAATTCTTATTTCATAATTTATGTTACAAGTTTGATTCCTAGGAGCAAAATTTGCACTGATCGCCCTTATCCCCTCGTGTCCGTAAATGCGGGTCGAAAATTATTCGGTTTTGGGTTGAGCGTGAGCGCTTTTCGGGTCACAAATTGTTCGGCAAATTGCTTGTTGGTCCTTCGAGCCCTCCGATCAATTGGTAGATTTTCAGGGTTCTCTTGTGCAAGAGGGATGAATGGAGCACGTGTTGGGAGTCACAACAATAACAACAAAGAGCTTTATTTGTCGGACCGTGAATTAATTCGATCCGTTATGTACCCAAGCAAGGGGTCCGGTGAAATTTAAACCGGATCGCTTCGACCTTATTTTCGCCGAATCAGTCTAAACTTGGTATCACTTTTGGAACATTCGATTTTGATGGGCGCCCAAGGCTGATGTTTCTCCGATAAACAAGGGTGCTATTTCCCGTTGATCGGTTGATCAGTTCAGACGTTTTGAAGGTCATTGCTTGGGGATGGTTATGGCCAAGACCCTCTCTAAAGACTTCCCCTATCAGTTGAATTTCTAACGAAAGTTTCCAATTTCTTCGCCCTTTGAGGAATGGAGTAAACTGAGTAAGTGAAATATTTTAATTACAGTCTTTGACATGAAGTTTTTCTGTCACAAGAATGACTGTACATTGAATTCCAATGCAAATTAATTCTCAATCTACTGCTTGTGAACAAATGTCCTCAAACGAATCTCAGTCACTCAACCTTGGAAATTCCAAAGGCCTAATTTATTTTCGGAGTGTTCCCTAATTACCGAAAAGAGGAAGTTCGCGCAAGTGCCAATAAGTGGATTACTCCTGATACGTCTTCAATTTTAATTGTGAAACTTTCGGATTGGAGTTCCTCAATTTCCACGGGGGAACTCCTACCGGGGATGTGCCCGGGGATGGCTTACAGGGTTGTTTGCTGTGTGAGCCTTTAAATCAACCGTAAACCAGCGGCGAGAGATTAGAGGTTGCGCCACTAAAAAGTTTCAGATTTCATCACATGCTCCCCGCAATTTTATAGTTTAAAGAATTTTATCACACACGAGAATGGGATTAATCAGGCTTCTTGGAGGTGTGCGAGTTTTTAATGTTAAAGCTGTCTTTATTTCCCATGTGAATCCCAGGGTAATATGTGAATTAACATTTCTTTAAATAGGCTTTTACCCGCAAATATTCGTTCAAAGAATAGTACAGAACTATGTAGTGATTGGTTTAACTTAAGTTTGTCAAATATAGGAATCAAAGTTGTTATCTCCCTCTACAGAAAGGACCATTTAGGGCACAATAAGCCATTAAACTGTTAGACTGTCCGTTCTCTAAACCGTTCTTAATTCAATTAGGGCGCCCCAAGTGTAATCAAGAATTAATTGATAGTTCGTTGGGAGAATTATGGTCCTGTGTAATGAACATTTGTTTGCGTCAGTGGCATCACGTACTTTCAATAGAATTATCATTTGGCGTAATTCAAAAACGGTGCATTCAAGTACGTATAATAACAACTTCCTACCAAATTAAAATTAGACGGTTGAAGTTGAAGTGATTTGCGGGGGAAAATTAACTAGCTTGAAGAGGATAATTTTACGTCAGTACGCGGAAGGCTAGGTGTGTACTGTGGGAATTGAGACTAAAGTACTAAATTTTCACCCCAATATTCATTCCACTCCCTTCAAAATTCAGTAATAAATCAGATTTTATAATTCGAAGGAAATTACTATTTGTGATGCATTGGGACAAAATCCATTCGAAATTCCAATCTCGAATACAAATTACCACGACACAGAATAATAGGATTTTGATCTCGTTCAGATTGGGTAACGTTCCACACTCAGTGAGCATAACTTGCTCAATTACATCCCTAATCACTCTACTATGTTAAATATTTGATTTGTGGGTATAAATAAACTTACGCTATGTATTGCGAATTAATAATTATAATCACAGGAAATTATGCCTTCTTGATAAAATGGCAGTTAAACACACTCATCCCACTTGAATAAATGAAGGGTTCGTCTGGATAATTGATGCTCTACAACGAGGGTTTCGCAGATTTATTCAACACCCGGAACTAGGGATGTGAAGCAGTCTTCGGGTAAAATCAGCCTCGGTCCTTTATCGATTGAGCATGTCAAAAGGGAGAAGAGAATTATTTTCCAGACACATCCGCATTTCGTACTCCCTCGCTCGCATAAATAAATGAAAGGAGTGATGTTTTTCCCATTTTCCGTTGGAATTATTTTGATTCCGTCCCCACGAGTTTCAATAAGTCTGACTTTTCCCCTAATTATCACCACACTGCTTATGCCGAACGTTTTCCTGCTTTGGAAGTAGATTTGTTTTCCTTTTTTCCCACGAAAATTGAAATATCCAGTGGAAGAAAATATTCCAATCTCTCAGGAAATTTTTAATAACCGCGACCTAGTTCCCCAAACAGGGCAAGAAGAACAATATAGGGAAACTTTCTATATTCGTAGTTTGAACCCCTAAATTTTTTATGCCTGTTTTTGGGGGGGAAATTGAAAAATTCATGCAACCTGCGTGTAATTTACCGAGTGGATGTATTATAATACTATTTTTCTGTTTTTTTCCCTTTCTCCACAGAAATCCACGTAACTTTTTTGCCTGTTTCTCACAACTGAAATTAAGTTACGAGTTGTAAATACCCCGTTCGCTCAGGTGTGAAATATGGACCATAAGGCGTCTGATTCGAGCGAGTTTACAAGTCCCAAAAGAAATCAGGAACGGGGGCGGGATAGCAGAATTCTACGGGCGAACCTTCAACAAAACCTTTCCGGAAAAAACCCCTATTTATCGGGGGTAGCTGTAAAGAGGTCGGAACTTCTCGGATGATTCTACTTACGTTTTATTTTGAAGAGAAAAAATTCTGGCGGATTTGAAAGGCCGAACCTGCAAAGAAAGAGAGTTGAATTTGGGGCCGCCCCCATCCAATTTGCTCCATTGACGAGATTCCTGGCTCCACCAGGAATTTCACATTACTCAATTCGCGGTGGTGAAGTGGGTGGATCAGGAATTTGTGTCACGTTGTTCGGCCTATGCGTAAAATTCATCCACGTGTGGTTGATGTAATACGATTGAGCACCGAATGGTTGTTCAACCCCACACGGATTTGCATTTGCTTCCGTAGGGGTGTAATTTCAGTATGTGCAAATTCATCGCAATTTAACCTTCTATTTATGCCAACGGTGAATAGGGAGGCAGCCCTTCGTGCACGCCACTGCGGCATTTAAATGCAATTCAATTCCTATTGTTTTCGAAAGCCGAGCGTGCGGAGTGATTCTCTTATCCACAGATGGAATTTATCGTCAGTTTTAAAATGGGAAAAGAGATTGTTTCTCGCAGAGGAGGAAATTTATTCTTCAATGACGGAGTTGTTTTAAACCAAACCTGTCTCGAGACAGGAAAACTTAACGTTTGGTTTGGCTAATTTGAATATAATTCCCAATTACCTATTAGTTCGAAATTTTGTTTTAGTTTGGGATAGTTGGTGCTTAATCAATGCGGACTTATTAACCTATTAGCTCGAAATCAGTTTCCTCACCTCATGTAATCTGTTTGTATTGGGATTAGTTTGCGGAGGAATCGCAGCTTATATGCAGTTCCTCGACGGAGGGGCAAGATAATGGAGCCGCAGGATTTCCTGAATATCCTTTACATTAATTATGCCAAACAATTAATCTCATTCAAATTCCTGCCGGAAATATTTACACTATCCACTTGCGAATTTTACATCTAAACCAGAAGTAAGTAACTTTAAGTATGTAAGAAGTGCTGCGAAAAAAAACATTACAAATTCATGCGGGGTCCAATAATTTTAACCTAATCCAAAGTAGAACAAAACTGTAGTCTCTCAGGACCTAATTTGCCTCTTGATTCACGGCTCGGAACTTTACGCCACTATTTACTCAAATTCACCTGTTGTTGATACGTAACGTGAAAAGTTGAATTTGCCATTTCGCCCATACGGTATTGAATTACCAACTCGCCGGAGTTACGGCACCTAATTTAAGGTTGCAGTCATAAAATGGCTTTAGGTGGCCGTAATATTTACGCGACACTTCATTAAAGTTTAGGTGACGGGGGATTAATCGAGTTTTATGGGCGATGACTACATTTCACCGATGCAAAATATCTCGCTATTTTTCCAGTAACACTTTGGAATTCCCTCTTTGTCATGCCTACCGAATTTATTCCCAATTTTAAAGCCTGATTTATTGCCATTGATCGCTAGAAGCTGCTCATTATCGCTAAGAATTTTTCTTCAGTAAAATAATGCGGGGCCTCCCTCGTTTACAGGCGTAAATTCAAACTAGCAGACTTATCTGCTGACGTGAATTATTATGTCAGTTCCAGTGGCGTGCAGGGCGTATTGCGTCTAATTCCACCCTCGTTTGCGCGTAATCGGGTGAAATTGAAATATTATGCGGAAAAACGAGGAGGTTTTATGGCTCGAGAACATCCTTTGACACCATAATTGAGCTTAGGGCTCAAATTAAACGTTCGACCTCGAGAGAGCAGATTGCGCGAATTTGATGTAATCAAATCAGCTTTATGAACCTAAATTGATATAATTTTAAAACCCTTCTAATGTAAATTAAAACACTTCGTTTTGAAGATGAACATGGGATGATCCAGCTACAATAAAAAACACCAGAGAAAAGTAAATGCGTAGGGAATGAAGTTGAAGAAGGTGAATTGTGTTTGAGAAATGCGGATATCTTTGGAACAGGTTGTGTTAACATTTGCTCTTATTACTCAGTTCAATGAATATTAAAATCTAATATGGCCCACGCGGGCATGGACAGTTGAGTGGGTGGGAATGTTTGCTGTAGTAAGAAATGCGAACAAAAGAGAATGGACAAAAAGGAAGCGAGTTGGGGAGAATCGGGAGAAAGGATCTTCCGTCCTTGAAACAAAAAGGATCACTTTAAGGGAGTAAATAATTTTTTCACGTATCCGTTCAAAACGAGCGGGAGAATTGGCTAAGAGGCAGATTCCATCCTTATTACGGTTCCCTGACACGTAAAGCCTACTGAAAGCGGTCTTTTGAAATCCAGTCTCAGACGCTCTAGGACTTTTGCCGGAGGAAACGGTTTCTTACTGTTTTGTTGGAATTGTGCAATTTGGAGTTGCCATTCTAATAATTCCGACTGATCCTATTTTTGTCCGATGGAATTACGCAAAATTCAAATTATGCAGAAGTTCCTACACGTAAAAACCATTGAAAGAATTTTGAACCATCGCAAAGCAACAGCGCATTTTGCCGGATAATCTTCTTAAATTTGTCTTCTCCCGGACTTTTCCGAGATGCTTTATCCCGAAGGGTCAATCATCCTCACCGGATTTTAAGAATAAAGCTGCCTGCATTCGACTCGAGCAATGTTTACCCTTGCTCTTAGGGCAAACAGGCTCAGGTGTATCCATCTAACTGTCAATACCATGCGAAATCAGTTTGAACCCGTCCAGGTGGAAATTTCACCCAAAACGTGGGATGACGGAGGTGGCGGGGGAAATGAATGGGAAATTTTCATTATACACCGCCTTGCGCGCGTTGTGCTGCGGTTGTTCTAGTGGATCTCATTTCCATCGATATTGCACCAACGAGCAGATTATTCCCCCGCATCATTTCCATTAATCAATTAACAATACTGTTGCATCAACAACAGATAGCTTTATCAAACAGTTCAACCAATTAATCATCACATGTTGAATTCGAATCGCACATTGGGATGAAATTGAGTTTTGCATGTGATTACCAATAAGGAACAGTGCAGCCTTCAAAAAGTGCTATTGGAAAAGCACTTCCTTGGTTGGGCCTTAGAGTTTATAGTGCTTAATTTACGAGAGAGCACTCTTGTTTAGAGGGTAAGCTCCGGCCGTCGTCTCTTTGCTTTCTACTCGCCGTGAATGCAGACCACTCATTCAAATTATGGGATTTTATTGTTGCTGTGAAGAATTCGAGGAGGGTAATGGCGGAGTTCAAGACCAACGTCGCACTTACTTTACTCTTCAAGGCGGGGAATTGTTTTTATTTTATTTCGGTAAGAAACCACGGAGATTGCCTGACGACAACTTCTGGTGGAGGCGCCGGGGGATTAATTCGAAAATATTACAACTTCTTTTTCAACAGTGGATATAAGAATATTAATAATATATTATAAATATAATAAAATTAATATAATATATAATCTTTGATTATGAAAATCAAAGGTTCAACGTTATATTGTTCTTGTTTGTTTGAAGCTATTCCCCTGTGGTTTGCGCTCACCAGTAACACAAGCTTTATCCGTCCGCGAGGTTTAATGTTCCTTGCGCTTTATCAGTGATTTATACGCGTCCTGAACTTTATAAGGAAGCCGGAATTTTCGACCTAGCGATGCGATGTTTGTTCAGCGTTTGTTCCGATTATTTCGCAACAGAAAACTCTGGAAATTCCAAACTTGGCGAATGTAAAATGCAGCGTTCGGTAATTCAATAGATCTTTCGCGTGGGGAAGACGTTCGCAGACAATTCAGTTTCTGGTGTTTCGAATTACGTGCTTAGAGTTCCCAAAATTGGACCGTAGTACGTCTCATTGAATATTTATCGACGTTGTTTGTTTACTTCCTTGTGCCCACTCTCCGTGTTATTGTGTTCAAGGACAAAACGTGTAGGATAAGTGTGCAATTTAAAATTTGTTTTACATTGGGAGCAATTTGTCTTTCCCTTGTAGAGTAGGAGCATTTATTAAACAGTCCTGTATGTTCAAATGGTAGGACTCTCAGTATTGTTGTTTTCACCATAATATTTATTCGAGATAAGAGGTTCGGGGTGTGCAGCCGTAAAGTTACCACGAATGTCACCACTTTATGCCACTTTTATGTGGGCAATTACCAGTTTAGTGCATTCTGCAACAGAGTATAGCGCTATTTCCGGAACAAAACAAATTTACTGCCATCTTTCTGAGCCACAGGTGATTATAGCAATAGGGGATTATAGAAATTATTACGATTGGGATTTTCCGATATATTATTCCTATAAACATACTTGGAAACATTCTTGACTGAAATTCAAATCCAAATTAATTCTTTCTGTTTAGTTCGTAATGGGATTCCCCCAACTTTCTTCCTAGTCTATACAAACAACATCCTCGGAAAGCTTCTCTTAATTAATTTTCACCTAACACGGGGTAATTTCAATGGGAAAGTTGCAGTCACTCCCCACAGACGCCGAATAAACTTCCTAGGGTGACGTTCACCGTCACGCCCTGCATCGAATTCGCGGGGTAAATTTGAACACGAGCCCGGAGGATGATAAATATTAATGGAACACCAAGGGGCGTTAAACTTAAACTAGCGAATAATCGAAGAAAGTAAGTAAAGAGGATAACTCAAACTAGCGAATAATCGAATGAAGTCCAAAAGTGGAAGTGGAAGAAAAATGAAGGGAAATTATCGGAGGGAAGTAGAGGGTGAAAGTCGTTTCAATTGCGCCAGTTCCTTGACTCGAGCCTTTAATTTATCGGAAAGGACGGAGGAGCCAATCAATCGGACCGATACACATCTGCAGGTCCATTTTGAAAATTACATCTGAATAATTGGCGCCCCCTTGGGTAATCCTTCGCATGGAGACAAACTGCGTTCAATATCGATATGGGGTATTGGGAATTTGCATTTGGCACATGGACTTTGGAACGTATGGAGATAGAGCTGGGGGATTTGGGTATTGGAAGAATCCTTTCTGGTGTATAGAAGGGATTGCTGGTCGAGAGGATTTTATTGCCGCTTTAGGAGAGACAGTCGCTAAGGTGAATCTCCAATGATTGTTGGAAGTGACGTATGAACAGCCACTCTCGTAAAAATTCAGGTCGAAATGCTCCAACGCGAAAAGCGCACACCTAAACCATTCGAGTGCTCTAGTCCTATGAATTCGTTCCGTTATCATCAATCTTTTGTACACAGCAAATACATTACCGAACATATGTTGCCTCAAATAATTGATTATCCTGTCGTTTTCGAGAGGATCCCGGGGATTAGGCCGGAAAATGCTATTGAGGATTGGCGACCGGAAAACGGACCATCCATCGCATGGCGAAGCTAATTTCACGGGACCAGCCTCTCCTTACACAAACTGAAGTCGAACTTAAATTTAGAACGGGTCGCATTATTTTTAGAACGGTCCTAGAGGTAATATATTGTTATGATATGAGGTTACTTAAAGAATTGGACCGCATTCATAACGAAATGCATCGTCAGAGATTGTTCAACTTTTACGTCTTAGGTAAAAGTTGAATAATCTCAGACTACTTATTGAAGCCATTCATTGCAAGGGGTTAATTTCTCCCTATTTCATTACGAAAATTCATGCTACAATTGATTCGGTGGACTATAATTAGTGCGAAATTACCACTGCACTCTCCTGGCCAAATTGCAGTTTATTTTTGTTGATTCGGCGGCGATTGATGCATGCCCGCGCGCCGGAAATTTTATCGCCAAAACGGAGACAGGTGTGCATTATTTATATTTCCCGGAGCAAATCCAATTCGCAACGAATGGCATTTTTCACCGTTCCACTGCCCAACGGTCGGAGCTCAATGTTAATTGTTAATAAAGCGATTACGGCCGATCGATCGCATTTTGATGTGCATATCAACGTTGTGTTCGTGTCTTGGGTTCCAATTACTGTTCGCTTTTTGCTGGCGAAATGCGCACGACCTTCCTGGGTTGATTGGAGGGTATGTCGATGGACTGTCGTCGTATTCACAAGTGGAATGGTAATGGTAAAAATGATGTAAATAAACCAATGATATGCAGAATAATAAAATTTTTTTCTCGACGTATTCTCTAGTGATCGCGAAGGGTCGAGACTATTATAATCCGAGTGACTTGAAAAGTGATTCAACTGAGCTATAAAATACATTAAAATTTAATTCGAATGCTGGAGGTGGAAGTCTTGAGCATTCCATTTCGTGCACAAAGAATTTCAATTACACCAAAACTCCTAGTGGGGAGTACCTATGCTATGTGTTGAATTTCCTCACGAAAGTATTACGTGTTTTACAGAAAACCTGTATTTAGGATCACGTCAGTTTTCTAAGCGGAGGTAAAGTTTTTTCCCGGGGCAACAAAGTTCACATTACAACCCCATGCGAGCAGCATTTCCGGCGTCACTTTTCGCCTGTTGGTGATGTGGGGGAAACCTCAACCCCTCGTTACGATTTCGTGCCGTGTTCGTTCCGCTGTCGCCAGCAATTTTCCTGTTTTTGTTCGCACTTCCCCCTAGCGAAAATGCCCGTGATGATTTGGCGTAAAATGGGGTGGTTAAAAATCGAATTGAATCGAAAATGCCAACGAAAATTTAATTTAAACTAAAGGCGATCCTATTTAAATTAAATTATTTTTCTAGTCATATACATAATATATCCGATTAATCGACGGTATTAAATTGAGGATTTCCAGTTGTCGATTTACCGCGGGAGCGATTGCATTCTGATGACTTCCCCAGGACAATTCCCCAGGAAGCCTAACGTAATTAAATTGCATATTAAGCTGCAACTGGGAGGTTTCGCTTCGAGTAGTCTCCGCATTTCTACAATCGTCAATTGATCTCGATCGTCCACTTAATTTATTTCTTTTCTTTGTTCACCACTAATTCTTTCTAACACGACGATAATTGAATTACTCACTTGTTGTTTTCGTGGGGGGGCACGTGGTCCTTTAATTCGACTTATCACAGAGCCACCTAACCGGAATCCCGCCTGCAAGAGGGAATGAGACCGGAAGTGACGGAGGGACAACTTTTCCCCATTACTTTTTGCGTTTTCCGGTCACGCCGGCTGTCTGTCGGTTCGGAAGAGATCGCGGGATGCTGGAGACCGGCAGCATATTCGGACCGAACGGAGTCGCCGTTGGAAACGGGACTGACTCATCTGTTGTCGGGAATGAAGGGATATAGTCTGGGAAGAGTAGGAAAATGCGGCGCAGGCGTCGCTTTTCCGGACGCCCCGGACGCTGAGGAAGCTGCAAAGGGCGCAACGTGCAATGGGGGGACACTCTTGTGTTTGGCGAGAGCAGGCGTTCTGTTGACAAGAGACGTACGGACGGGACGGGGAGAAATGATGAATGTTGTCGGGACGAGGGGATTAAATTTCCCCGGGCTGACGTGTTCTCATTTTCGTGCATTTCTAATTTCGGTTAAAAGTTATCGTACAAGTTCACACAAACTTCAAATCCAATAAAATCTATTTTTAGATAGATTAAAATTTTCGATTGAAAAGGGGATTTTCCATCAATTATGCCAACATTTTTGGTTGCAGAACAAACTGCAATGAAATTCAATAAAAATATCACAAAAGGGGTGCAAATAGTTGTGTGCTAAGGGAATGGAAGTTGGAGAAGTAAAAAGCTGCGAAGGCTCAGCGAAGTGTGGCAAAACGAGAGCCCTTATTATGGGCATTCCGTGCCATAGAAATACCGCCCATATATTTCAACGAGCCCCTCCCTAATGGTTACGGCTTTGGCTCTATTTTTTCCGAAGTGCTTTTTCCACCGAAACACTTCCTTTGCTATTCCAGTGATCCGACATAATGGAGGGCAAATTTGTACTTGTGATTGGAACTATAAAGACCGACCCGGCGAAGCCCCACCGCCTAATTCCATTACAGCTCTGAACTTTTCTCTAATTTATTTTCATTCCACCACTCGAAGACTTCCCCGCGCCGGTTGATTGTTCAATTCGTCCTTTTTTCCATTTCGCCCATTCTATAATTTCGCCTCTTTCCCCTTTACACCGGCACTATTCCACATGAAACAGACGTCACATTAGCATTCCCTTGCGAACGCCAGCGGGATGAATGACTGCTCCTTCCCTCCGCGAATTAAATGGCTCCCATTTGATCGGATCAAACAATAGAGCGGTGTTAAAATCCTCATAAGAGTTCGCGGCACGCATCATTCGCATAATTCGGAAACTCTTATGGCGTTAATGGGACCACGTGCCTCCTAAAGCCTAATGGCAAAACTTCACCTTAAGCGGTTCATTGACGAACATCGCGAAGCGCCTGATACTACGAATCCGTTGGTAATTAGTACGTAATATTGGCGGAATATCAGTCAACATCGCTGCCAATTACGGACAAAATAGCCCGCCGTGAAACAGAAAAACGCCAAAGTGCTCGCAAACATCAGACGTTTACTTTTCCCCCTTTAATCTTCAATCTCTGATATTTTTGAATTAATCCCCATCACGGCTCAACGGGCAAACAAAACTCCCCCTGAGTGGATTCCTTCTCAATAGCTCTCGCTTGCGACAACGTATTAAATTTCCCTATGCGTTTTTCCTTTGATTATACATCTGTATAATCGATGGTATTTCCTGAAAAAAATTCCCCACAACCTTATCAGCGACCAACATATAAATGAGGCCTTTATTTTAAGACTTCTCCAGAATTAGGCTCGGCCTCCGGAGAATCGAGCGACAAATAATGCACATCCACCTAATAATCGAGCTTTGACGGACGCTGTCTTAATTTACATGACTCCAATTAACCCAAATTCTTAGGGGCGCACGCACCCTCTTTCGGGAGCCTCAATTTCCGCGAAAATTCCTGCGGGATACTTTTTACGCGGCCGATAAGATTAGAGGCTAATTGGCTCCCGCCGAATTGGTGACGATTCGTCTTCCCCCGAACGTACAAATTACAGAGCTGCAAACTCCCTCAAACAGTTACCGGGGGATCCCGACGAACAGGGGATTATTTAATCAGGATGGGATCGTGTCTCGCGAATTAATTCGCCGGAAACTTTTATTCTTGCGTATCGTTCCGGCACCGCTTCCTGAGGATTTCCGCTTTAACTTAATTCCGATTGTCTGCAATTAGTTGCTCACCCAATTGCATTATTAATTACGCTTTCTTTTTAATTTACCTAGTTGTTTTTCCTGTCGTACTTTTCATCTCGAATTCTAATTACACTATTCGAAGTGAAGTTTTGAAATATTACACTTAAAGTTGCAATCCAGAAACACAGATCTTTGTCTCCCATTTCCCACGAATTCTCAAATATCATGTTATCCAATTAGGATCTTAATTAACCTGACTCTTCCCCCGAGAGAAACAGCACAGGTGTGGGGAAACTCCACTTCGCAATCGCCCGAAAAACAACCCTGACTTCAGATGTAAAAGATTGAATCGAAACTTGCTCTCCGAATTATTCAATCCTTTTAGCTCGGTTTGCGCTGCCGGGAAATTCTAGTTTGGAAGTAAAATAAAGGGCGCAATGGCCTTTACCCTGCATACATACATACTAATTAATTTCCCCCGTATCAACAGTAGATTCCAGTGCATTTCAGAATTGTCATTAATAACACACTTTATTTTTATTATATATACCTATATTATTTCATACTTTTTGCGTATTATCATTGATGGCATTATGCCATTTCTTACACTGTTCACTGACGGGTTATTTACGGCTGCGGACGAGGATTACCCCTATCAGAGTGTCCGAGACCATTGCAACCCGTCCAACATTAAAACGTCAATATATGTTCCACTTTGTTTAATAGTAATTATAAACGATCACGACATCTCCGGCCAGATATTGCTTAATGTTTACTAACCATTAGTTTATTACTCGGAATATAATTGATCTACGAAATGGGTGAGTGCGCGGCGGCGGAGGACGTTCGTGTCTTATTGTTGTGAATGGGGTGGACACGCGAAGTCGTTTCCTCCTAAATTATTATTCTGAAAAGCGAGAATGTTTTTCCTTACAATTTTAAGTGGAATTAGTTTCCACTGTCGCGTGGACATAAAACAGGGACGGCGATCCTGCGAGGAGGAGGTTTGCCCTGTCAAAAATTAAACTCCACGAAAATTGAGCGAAGTAATCCATAACGTCTGTTTCAACAGTGGAAAGAATTTATATTTTCCACGTGAATAAATCACTCCAGAGTCCTCCTTCAATTTTATTCTTAGGAGGTTGCATTTAGCATTGATGCAATTCATGCAATTCCCCATCGGCCCAGTCTCATCCCAAATAAACAACAACATTTATTCCCGTCTAGAAAGAATGCCTAATTGCCCATCTTCAAAGCGAAGGGAACTAATTTTCTGCGCGGGACATTCTGCAATCGCGAAAATATTTGCACAGTTGCGGATTATTTCGGACCTACGATGAGGAAACCTTACCTAATACCTGCCTGTCATTCCAACATATAATTTTCTTTGGGTACACAAAACTCCGCAGGAAAAATAATTCGGCAATTGTGCCCCTTAGGTAAAAAAGAAAATTTCTTACCTTATATCCTTCCTAAAGTGGTTAATCATCTTTCCCAGTAAATTCTCCATGGACACCTCCATTGGGCCGAATATTAATAATTAGATTATGGCCCTTGATATGGTTAATTGTCAATCCACGGCATTTCCACCTTACATTTAGGCAATCGATATTGCCTTTTATTGTAATACCTGAAGGGACAAGGGAAGTTTAGAGAAATCAGCATTACGCCTAGCAGGTTTTAACCCTCTAATTACTGGAAAACCGTTACGTTATGTATCCCGCTCGCTCATTGACGACAGCCGCAGTTAAAGGGTTAGGTCATGTCAAAAGTGAGGATTATTTCTGAAAAACTTACCAAAAACCGCAGCGGTTGAGTCGCGTCCCATTTTAACACCGGCACTTCGCTTAGGGAACACTACAATTCAATTTATTGCTCGACAACTCGTAAAACTGTTCCAGAAAATTCGACGTACGCTGATGTAAACAAAAGCGAAACGGCTTCATTTGTTTTCGCGCTATTCCGTTTGACCTTGGCAGGTTGACAGCTGCAGTGGCGCATCCTATCCACAACCCACTAGATCAGGTCTGATTTGTTTTAATTTTTTTTTTAATCCCATTTTCTAACATACTAGCGCCATCTTATGCGGGACGTGAGCTACTACTAATTACACTATTCTAATTAAACAAGTATTTTTAAGCGGTTTAGTGCATACTTTTCTTGCGCACTCCAGGGTCGGTGTGTCAAAAGACGGGGAAATAAATTTTTCCCGGTGGAAATTAAAAAAATGCATCATTATTAAAAATACACTATATCCTGTGGGACCACTGATATGGGATCGTTGCCATATTAACACCGCTTGGCGGCCATGTTGTATCATGGACTCAACACCCGCGTCCATTGACAAGCTGTCAATGTCAAGTTTGACAGTTCGTTTTCGAGTGACGTTTATCAATTTTGGGTGCTCCTTCAAGTTTCGTGATGATTTGAACGTTTTATTCGCTGCGGCAAAGCAACACTCGACATGTCTTCTGTGATATTTTCGTTGCCCGAATTCTACAACGCGTACAAAACATGGATCAGTCAGAATCCGTTGAAGGCGAGCGAATACGAGACGACGGCTAAATGGGTATCTTATTTAATCGCTGGTGAGTTCTCGTAATTTTTCCCGGAAGGTTTATCACATTTTTTGCGATTTTTGAAATTTTCACTGTCATTTGCCGCGATGAAAACTTATAAAATGTTTTACACTAAATCGGCCAGTCTGATTTTTTAGAAATATTTCTCCTCCCAGGTCGTATACATAATTCTAACGTCGTCGCCGAATTGGTGTACTGTTTGTCGAATTTATTAGTCCTCTTCAACGATAGGATAATAACGAAAGCCAGACAATTGGAAATTCCTAGTTCCGGTGACGTCTTAAAAGTTTGGCTGATGGTTATTGAATATTCAGAGGTTTTCTTCGAATTATCCGCTAGGAAACTTTTGGGCAATCACGGAAAGTGGATCGTTATCGTAGCAATACAAGTCTTTAAGTATGTTGCATATATGTAACACAATACGTAACGCAATCTAATTCAGTATGATAAAGTTAAAGGAATGATTTTCATTGCAATACTTTGGGTTATCGGTTCAAATCGTAATTAATATCGGAACCGTTCATCCTCAGATGTATAGCACGACTCTTTCTGGTGTACCACCATAAAGAAAGCGTTGTCCAACATCCGCCCATTCCCGTTTTGGAACGAAGGCAACTCACAGCTTTGGAATTAAAAAATGACGTGTCTGTCGCTGAATTGGCAAGGGCGCAGTTAGATACGATTTCCTTCACATTAAAGCGCTCCGGTAGGATAATAAGGAAAGTTAATTCATCTCCGCCTGTCGATTTGAGAAATTGGAAGCCGCTAGTAAAATCAGTCTGCGAAAACGATCAGTCGATTGAACAGGCCCTAGCCGGCCGACAGCTGGTGGCTGAAACAATCTACATACTGAAGCCTCTCGCGCAACTGGGGACTTCGGCACTCTGCGGACACAATACGTGGAAACCTTGGGTCGTCTCTCTTATATTGGATTTATCGAGGTTTGTATTCCGATGATGGTTTTTCCGAATTGACTGTAATTTCCGTCCATTTTAGCTTGCACTTGTACAAGAGTTGTTTAAAAGCGAAGCGGAACTCTTTGACGCAAAAACAAAAACTTCAGTTGTCTCGGAGAACCGTCTCGTTGCTCTTGTACCTGTTGCGATCGCCGTTCTACGACAGACACAGCAAACACAAATTGGAAGCTTTGCTGAACAGTTTGAGTAAGAACGTGCCGCTTGCGAAGTTCATTTGTAATCCGATTGCCAAATATTTGCCACTGTGGCAAGGGAGCTATTTTTATATGTGGTCGACTTGAATTTCTAAGTATGAGATTCAATAGTGTAATTTTTAAGTGGAAGAAGGATCATTTAAGCGATTTATAGAGTTCATTCGGTTAGGTTTAATAGTATTTGTTTAGTGGGGTTACTCTATTTCCCGCTTCAATGTTTATATTTTTATATACAAGTGGACATGCGCGATAGGGGTTGAATAAACAGTGGACGAATCGTGACGGTTTCCAGTAGTTTTATTTAAATATGTATCATAGAATATATCAATAAATACTACAGAAAAATACTATGCAACGAGAAGTTAGGGCAAGTTACGGCCGACGGCTCTTAAAATCTGAACGTACAACAACCGGATAGACTAAAGTAATTCAATAAATAGTAATCTAAAGACGTAACGGTTTTGGTCCTGGAATCTCTTAGTCCTCGATCGGGAATAAACGGTTAGGCGAAAAATTCACTCTTCGAGGACATGTCGTACTCGATCTCCTCGTTCTTGTACATGTCTATCATCTTCTGGATGTCGTGCGAGAGCATCTCCAGTTGTTTGTCGTGCTTCATCTTCAGCTTCTCCTTCTCTTTGGCTTGTTTTATCGTAGCCGTCTTCCTCTCGTCCAGGAATTTCTTCGTGTTGTTCTGCTGTTTCTCCCGCAATCGGCGTTCTCTTTCCTGCTTCGTCTTCAACGTCTTGTCGTTCGCAATCTGGAAATTCAAAGCATCTCGTTAACATAGGATTGTTAACATTACTAGGAAATTACATCACCTCTTTCGAAGTTTCCACGGAAACTTTAGCTTGTCGAGTATTCATCTCCTTCAATTCCCTTTCGAGCTTCGCTTCCAACTGTTTCATCTGGCTGAGCTGCATGATTTCCATGTGTTTGTGCAACACCTCCCTCTGATCGTGCAGTTGATTACGCAAGAATTCCCATTCTTGTTTCCTATGTCTCTCCATTAATTCGCTCCATTGCAGTGTCTGTTCGGTGACCAGTTTTCTCACGGCTGGATCATTTATCAGATCATTTTTGCTGTAATTTATGGAAATCAACATTAATTGATTAACCACTTGACTAGCCACATACTAAATATATTACAAAATAAACACTAACTTTTTCCCTTTAATCAGTTTATCGATTGCGCTGCACTGCGTTTTCTGCACCGCCAATTTCTCCTTCGTCTGCTTCTTCTTAAGCGCGTCGTATTCTTTCTGCTGCTTCTTCGTCGTTTTTATGAACGCCTTGTCCTGCCGGATCATCTCTATCGTTATCGGCTCAAACACCAGCTCTTCTTTCACCGCCTGCCTGTCCGTCCGCGAATCCCCTTTGTTGTCCGTCACTTCGATCCCAATCGCGGACATCTGCTCGTTCTGCTTCTGCTGGGCGCCCATGAAACCCCTCGGATCGCTTAGGGCCGCCATGAAATCCTCGAACCCGTCGGGCACGTAGATCTTCAGTTCGATGTTGCAGAACAACATCGGCAGGGACATCGGGAAGTTGGCCTCCGTTCTCAACGATATGTGCCGATAGCCGGCTTGCAGCCCGTCCAGTGGCAAAATTCGTTGTCCCAACAGTTTGCCGTTTTCATTGTACACGCCGAACCGCAACACGGCCAAATCGGGCAGCACGACTTTGCGGAAGAGGAACGGCTCCTCGTTGTAGACGGGATTTAAGCCGTTCGCGGGTACCATTCGGGTCCGGAACTCGTTACGGATCGTGTCCGTCGGTAGTCCGTACATGTCCACCTCGACGTAAGTGCCGACTTTCTTGTCGGACAAAAATTGCCCGGCGATCACTTGCACGGAACACTGGGCCGCTATGACTCCGTCGACCGGACTCTCGGCGAACGGGTCGAAGATGCGGTCGACTTGCCGCATGAAGACCGGCTTGAGGAGGTAGCCGCAGTTGCCGTTGTACTCGAATTTGCCCTGGTTGAGTTGCATCGGCAGATCGGACGTTTGGAAGTTGAGGGAGACCATTTGGCAACCGCCGTTCCAGAAGACCTGAGGCATGTAATTTGAAGAGTTTGCTCTGGTTCCGCTCGGATAAATGCGCGACATCTGTCGTTTGTTGTAATTGACGAACTCGATCGCTTGAGTTTTGAGCAAGTTCAAACCGGCTGGCTCGGAAAAGCTCGACATGTTATGATGTATATTCCGACTTTCGGACGAATCGAAGGATTGGAATTTGATCGGTTGAGCGTAGTTGACCATAGAACTCAACCAAGGGTGCACGTTCAATGTGGATCCGGTGTATTGAATGGGTGGAGGAGCGTCCGAGTCGGTTGAACCTTCAGTTATTGGTGTCTAAGCAAAAGAAATAAAATCCCTTACCTACTTTTCTATTATTCATTCCATTTTATTTTTATTATACTCTTTAAGAGTTTAATGAGTATTCATTTCTTTTATTACTGTGGGTTTTATCAAAGTACCTCAACATCTGGAGGAATTGACCTGTCGCCTGAAGGAGCAGCGCTAGCATCTTCCTTCTCTTCCTCCTCAATAACAAATTGCCCTTGCTTGAACAGTTCTAATTCTTGCTTTTCCACTTCCGGCTTGAGTCGCTTGTTTTTAATGAGAATTTTACGTTTCAAGAGTGAAGGTGGGGGCAGAGGCACTCCCGGTTCTAAGGCATAATCCTCTAAAGGTTCTTTCAATAGTAAATCACCTAGAAAGAGTCGCACTCAATTTTTCCATTCCAAGCGTTGAATTTTTGTTCAAAATACTTTTTAAGAACAATCAATAATAATAATGGTTTTATTGGCAACCGCAAATGTTTTCGATTACCTAATATTTCGTCGCAGTACTTCGCAAGCTTGTACTGTTGCTTCTTCGAGCAGTGATTCTCGAATGACAGAATCACCGGATAATCAGAGGTGACAAACGCCGTGTCCCTTATGGCGTAAATGACGTCTTTGAATAAAATATCGGTGCACATCGCCATCCCGTGGGTTATAATAGGTTCCTCGTCACTTCCTTCGGGGACGAACAAATTTTTCATAAACACAAGTGGCTTATAAGGTCGCAAAATAGAATGAAATGCAATTTACCGTCCCAACAATCCAACTCAACGCATCGACACCCAGCGAGTAGGACTTGTCGATACATTTCTACGGAAGACTTTCCGCCAATCTGACGCCCAATGAGGTACGTGTTATGGCTGGAGTTTATGTAATAGGCGCAAAGTGGTAAATCCATATCCATGTAGATATCGAGACGGTCCAAAAAGACCGGGGCGTTTTCGTCCGACATTAGATACCTAACGAACAAATTTAATGTTATCCGACATGTGTCCGTTAGGTTGCGGAGAAAAAAACACACAAACCTAATTAAGCCGTCCTTAGTCAAGCGATTGTCTTTCTTAGCCGCCTCGTCTTGTTCGTAAGTCGCTATGATTTCCGAAGCTCTTTTCTCCTCGTACAGCGGGTACAATATCTCGTTCAATCGCGGATCTCGCTGTTTCTCATTGAGAAAATTAATGAATTGGTCTAGATTAATATACTCAGTTTTTCCTTGCGTACTGGAAAATATCACTATCAGACCCCAACAATATGGAGCAAAGAATATTATTAATATCCAATATGTGCAGTGAATAGAACCACACGTTACATATTATAATTGTATGATTTATGTAATAATAATAATAAATAATAATAATAAATATTATTATTACATGCTCCGGAATAACTCCTCGATGTCGTTCCTAGGACAAATTTTATGGTACAACTCGTAAAATTTCTCGAACGTAAAGTCCTCTTTCTCTATGACATCGTTCTTCCCACTGGACAAACCCAACTCCGATAGATATTGGTACACCAATTTTTCAGTTTTTCCTGAAGCGAACGTCCTAGCTACCACTTTAACAGGGACTTTTCCTTTCGGATCAACCAAGAAACCGAGACGCATCCAACTAAAATTGCAATCACTTAACCCGAAGGTATTTTATCGAGGCGAAGCTGATGAAGACAAAATGGTAGGAAATGGGGCGAGACAGAAGCACGAGGCGCTAACTTTATACAATAATGGACGTTCACTACACAGGAGGAATTTACCATTCACCATAGTTTACACAAAACTAAATCTCCATTCACCGTAGTTTATACAAAACTAAATCTCCATTCCCAATATATTCACAAAACTAAATCCCCATTCGGCAAACTGTACAATCTGAAGTTGTAAACTCACTGCTTCATTAAGGCCGTTCGAGGACAAACATTCGACGCTTTGTTATTGTGTGTGATGTGGCGCAAGCCCTCCTGCCATACCTAACAGAGTGCATGCGAAGAAAGAAAAGCTGCATGCAGAAGGCACAATTATGTACAGAACAGTGCATTATTCACAGTCAAACACCCCTTTGTGATTTATAAACATAAATGGAAATTAATATTCAATATAATCAATCTTACTGGAAATTATTGAATTGTCGAATAATTTGTGCCATTGTGCAATAAATGATGACAATATGTTTCGAAGGATACGTTAGCCTTATTTCGACTGTAGAGTGTTTGAGTGTGAAGGGACGTGTAGAGGTGACGTTTCATGCGGATCACTGTGAAGTGCGGAGCCCGCACTTTTAAAAGTACAACAAACTTACTGTTTTTTCAAACAAGTCATTGGACAGAAGTTATTCGCTTTGACATTATGTGTGATCTTTCTCAAGCCGTCCAACCACACCTTTAACATTTACGCTCGTCAGTAAGGGAAAAATCGAATTAGTCGAATGTAAAATACAGCGCGCAAATTTCACTGAGTTGACTGGAATGTGCAAACCAAGTGCTACCCATGCACGAAATTATGCTTCGATTTAATCACATAATTTAGGAAAATCATGCAACGTTGCTCCCCTATTAACATTGCTTTACAGTACATGTTTTTACTATGCTGTATTTTCAAATTGGAAATCGTTAAATTATACAACGGAGTTTGCATTTTCATATCTACGTTTCAATATTTGCTTTTATTCTCTCACGATTTAATTCACTATGATAAAATCAATAC
This sequence comes from Hydrochus callosus, assembly GCA_033557855.1. Lineage (NCBI taxonomy): Eukaryota > Metazoa > Arthropoda > Insecta > Coleoptera > Hydrochidae > Hydrochus > Hydrochus callosus. Next base: position 8,918 of record JAUIMY010000213.1, on the reverse strand, counting down.
CTTAGCCGTCGCCGCGTCAGGACAAACGATATGCTGGTAATTGATATTGATGTAATCGGTCCCACTGCAAATAGTTAAGGACTTGTCGTCTAGATCGTTCCCATGTTTGTTAGCGAGTGTCATGAGGAGCCTTTTCTCCATCGGAATTCCACCAGCTCTGATGTCACTGACTTGACATAGTTCGATAACATCTCCCTCCTAGAATTAATAATCAAAAAGTATCAAGCAATTCCATGCGGGAATCCTCCACATATATGCCCTAAAGATGGTTCAGATTCCTTTCTGGGGACAAACCACCATACCCGCGGTCCTAATAAAATTATTTCTGAAAATAACTGTTGGTCAAAATACCGCCTGGGGAGTACAAGTGTACAATCTACATAAAACAGACATAAACACATCGATCCACTCGCCAGCAACACAAACTTTTAGTGTAAACATACGAAGCCTCCCAGCGACCTTGACCAATCAAAAAGTATTGATTGCAAGTGTTATTCAGCAAATTGACACTCCCCACCCGTTGCTTTACGCACCTTGAACCTTCATAATCGTTTTAAGATGAAACGTGGATTAAAATTCATTAGAACTGACCTCAAAGAGGACTTTCAAAGGGAGAAAAAACGCACCTTTCCATCGCTTTTCCAGTAAATAAAGAAGCCATACTGGTCCACCTTAAAAAAGGCGTTCTGCTCCAAATCCGTGTTATCCTTGTCCTCCGTCCATCTGTCGAAAACGCAACCGTCCAAAAGTGGTTGAGGCACGGGAATGTGCCAGTCGAACTCGAATTTTTTCGTCATGGCCAAACACTAAAACCAACCGAAATCCCCTCTAATTTTGCATTGGGAACAGTAACAATGCGAACGGAAGTGAGGACACTTAATTGAAAAGGCTGTCACACCTCATTTACATTGGAATTTACATCTTCACGCTATTTCTACGACTCGCGCAAAAGACCTTCCGCAAACCTCTTGACAATCGATATTTTGACAGATACGGCCGATTAGCTCAAGAAAAGACAGGCCGTTTATCAGGGAATTTATCGTCATGGGGTGCGCCGGTAAAGTAGAACACTGCAGCGAGAAATCGGACTTTTGCTCCTTATTTTGTGATTCTGTGGAAATATTTTCACAATGCGTTTGTTGAATCGCGAGTATTATGATTGAAAATGGATTCAAATGGATTTTTTAAACGATTTCAGAGTGGTTTGTATTGCGCCACCCACTAGGTGGCGCTAGTAATGATGGAAATTTCGACTAGGAAAATTAGCATTGGGAAAGCCTGTCTTTTCTTGCGTCTCTCTGGTTGGGTCGTCGCGATTGGTTAGATTTTGACAGTAAATCCCGCGTTATTTGATTTTTTCCTCGTTGATATTTTTGTAATCACGTCCCGTAATAATGTATAGAGTTATTTACAATTGGAATGTGCAGGTGAAATGAAAAATTGAGTCGAACTTACCTTCGTCGGAGCTGGTGCATAATTAAGTCGCCATAAATCTCGTTTGCCTCACGAAGCTGTAGAAATAGCCCTGTAATTAATAATCTAATAAAAAAAATCGATTAAACTAGTTGTCGCCAGGTCGAGAAAAAAGTTGATGCTCGGCAGTATAATTATAACACTCTTTGCTCGTGACACAGTCCAAGGAATTTATTCACTGGAGCGTCATTTGTTATTTTCCCTAATTACGATTCGTTTTTGTGCAAATTTAAAAAAAAATAGTCATTCACGCACCATTTTATTAAGTTGTTGTTCATTTTCAAAATTATTCTCCTCGTTACACATTGAACCACGGACAGTCATCACCAAATTTTTATAACATAAGAACGATGTTATCATCTTCTACTGTAACATCTCCTATTGCATCTGTGTATTCAGATTCATCGAACTCGCCCTGGGTTTCCCCTGCTTCTTCCTCCTCTTCCTCCTCTTCCTCCTCCCCTTCTGAAGCGACTCTGCTCCTTTCTCTGTCTTCTTCTCGTTCCGCGCGTTCTTGTTCCGCCGCTACTCTCTCCATCTCCTTAAATTTACCCATCTCCGTATTTTCGTCGAGATCCACTTCGTAGTAGATGTGGGCAACGAGAACGGCGGCCCAATCCGACAACGCTAATAGAAACTGCCCCATGTTCGCTGCAATTATCGTTAATTATTATCATTATCACTGGTAAAACGGGAAAATTACATTTATCGTTCCGTCTTGGCACAGGAACACAATGTATTCCAGCCAGCAAATGCAGTATAGCCTCAGACATGAATCTCAGCATCGGAGACACCAAAGGCGGAGGAGTGTTCATACAAGCAAACATCATGCTCTTCCTTAAAAATCGCCTAAAAATGCTGTAGGCCTCGGCCCTTGAGAGCTTCTTCTCTTTTTTGAGGAGTTTCTTGAGCTCTCGCTTCGTGCACATTCGTTTCATGTGCGCTTTGAGGGACTCCACATATTTTTCAGTCTCCCTAGGATAGATTCATTGACCACAAACGTAAATACAATATACTCTTATTAAAACTTCGTTTTGAAGAGTATAACAAGAAACAAATAGGTCTGTTTTTGTTGCCACACTTCCTACACCTACACTAAATCATAGACCAGGGGATGTAGGAGGCTTTGATTAGATATGGCCAATAGGCGAAGTGCATTCGATAATGCAGTATGCTCATTGGTCAGTTCTAATGCAAAGTGTAACAACGAAACAGATCTAATATGGAGAATATGGTCCTTAATCAATGTGAATAGATGTTCAAATTACTCAGGGGTCATGCAGAACTCCTCCTCGATACGCTGCCTCAGGGCATTCGTCCGTTCAGCGTCGAATTTGTCCGCGTATTCTCTCCATAAGGACAAGAGCAAATATTTTCTTGGCTTTGACAGCTCGTCGATTCGCGTATTGCACTCTTTCTTCCTGCGTCCTCTTCGTTTCGTTTGAGTGGACATAACTCCACCTTGCACTATGTATTCTTCCTCTGAGGAACGAGAAATTACCACTACCGTTTTTAATGCACAAGGAGTGTTGATTACCGTTTTTGTTTCACCAGAAATGATAATCACTAGTTTACACTTCTATTCAAAAAACGTAAAATCCTTTCAAATTACAACTATTTTTGGTACTTACCTTCAACTTCCTCTTCCATGTTGAATAAATTTCGAGGGTCGAAAAACCGCTACTTACAGGAATTTCCGACTAAGAATTTGGTTTTACCGCATCAAAATTTTGACAACTGAAGAAAAAAAATGTCAAATTTGGTTTATCGTTTGCCGTCATTTATTCATTTTTTTTCGCAAAATAAAGAATACTCTCGAATTAAATTTTTATTAAATCTAATAAATTTCGCCGATGCCTAGACGTGGGGGATTCTTATCCGGAATTCGCACTTGCTTGGGTAACAAGTCATCGCCAGGATCTTTGAAAATCGTCAGGATCAAAAAGTTCCTCTTCTTGGTGATGCCGTGACGTTTCGTGCAGCTTTGCAGATATTTCTGCGAGCCACTCTTGTGCTTGCGACGTTGCAATGGAGACATGAAACTTGCGAATTTGGAACGATTTTTGATGGATTTGGGTCGGTTCAATGATATGGCATGATTTTTAAATGGAGGAGTCGGAGTAGAAACAAATTTTTTGACGACGTTTTCAAAAATTGACATGTAATTTACTGCAGGGTAGGTGCGATCTCTTCTCTACTCTTTGGGTATGATGCAGTATGGACGCTAGGCCACCATATTGAATTAGTCAAGAACCAAAGAGAGTTCAACATGGTGGACGAGCGCCCCTACTGGTGCTGTGGTATGATTTAAAGTAAAAAGTAAACGTAATTTTTAAATTATTTATCAGGCTGAAACATCTTCTTAACTAGTAACATTACAAAAAGTATTATAAGCACAATAACTAGAAAAGATTCAACATGTACTCCTTAAACAAATCCACCTTAATTGGGAATCGATCGAATTTCCTAAACCCATTGCATCTCTAGGAATATGCCAGTCATTTTCTCTATTTTGGGCTGATATCACGTAAGGCAGCGGTTGCTGTGAAAACCATAGAATGTTTAGTTTTGGAATGTTGATCAGTATAATTAAATAAAGGTTGACATATAAGAATAAATAATTACGATGGAACGTAATATTTGGAAAGTCACCTTAAAAACAACATCTCCATAATTAGTCACGTAAATGAATTGGTACAAAGAATTCGTCAACCATCTGTTGAACAGTCTCTTACAACCCACATCCTTCAAAGAAAATATGTGACTCCTCATGAGGTCCCTCGAAACTATGATGGTATCATTCCCTGAGTTTAGGGCGCAATACAACAGATAGGGATCGTCGTGGGACAAGTTTTCTGTTAAAAACATCTTCGCGTTTGCTTGTACGAAATTCATGTTCTTCTGCGGCCATTTTAACATGTGCTTCCGACCAATCACGAGGATCTTTTTGTTGTCCTTCGCAAAATGCCTCACAACAGAAGCCACCTTCAAATTAATCAGAATTAGTATTTCTCCCCAATTTTTGCGCACGCTTTTCCAAAGAAAGTACCACACATCGGCCGGCCCAATAGGGCGAATTATTAATAAATTAAATTAAGTACCATGTGTGATAAAACCATGGGTGGCTGACGTCCTGCACTGAAAGCCACGTTCAATCCATCTATGACCACATCGAATTTTTCCATATTCTCAGTGAACCTCTTAAAAGCAGCCACTTCGCCTGGGTTCGATTTGTTGTACACGTTTTTGCCGATTATGACATTTTGAAAGAAAGTTTCCTTGAGTATTTTGAACTCCTCCTCAGTTAATTTGGCTCTTTGAAGTTGCTTCCCGCAACCAGTGCATATCCCGTTCGAGGAGATTTTTCCCACCTTGACTTTATATTGCAAATCTTTGTAAATTTCGCAAATGCGATCGGAAACTTGTTCGTCACATCTAATGTCGTGGCTCTCGAAGAAATAAAACAGTTTCTCTAGTCTTTCGATTTTATCTGGCTTGGGTTCTGTTATAGACATGCAATGCTTCAAGAACGCCAGGAAAGTCTTTGGATGTGCATGGCGGTTTTTGGCTGAGAATTATTGAACTTTAATTTTTATTAATTCAATTTTTTATTAGTAATTAATTTTTTTTGTAATTTAACTTTTTTTTTTGAGTAGCTAAAAAAATGTATACCTAAAGCCTCTTCAAGAATGGCCCAACCGATACCTTCTTCGTCATTTAGGAATGCAGCAGTTGCTGTGGCGTTGTACGCCTCAGAATTGGGAATGCAAGAAATTTTTATTTCCTCCAACAACTTTAAGCACTCCCTCCAATGTTCAGTGACAGACAGAGCACAAATGGCGTTCTCGCAAGTGATCGAGTCCAAAGTTTTGAACCTACCCCTCAAATTTGTATACTTGGCGAAAATCTGCTCCTCAGTCTCTTTACAGTCGTAATTGTTTTCCCGCATTATCCCATACAACCTGAAGTACCTGCCTAGTGTGGCAATGTTCAATTTGCGCTTTTCTTCGCTGAGAAACGCAAGAAAACTCTCCGCCAACTCAAAATTTTTCGTATTCTCGCAATACTGAAGGGTCAGTGCGTCGACGTTCTTTTCGTTCACAATTCGCGATCCGATTAGGTCGTTCCTTATAGCCAACCAATCCTCCGAGGATTTTATTTTGCCCAAGGGATAATTCACGAAAGTACTTCCTATTAAATCTACCGTGTTGTTTCGAACGAAATTTAAATTCGTACAATTGGGAAATAAAACGCATGGTTTTGTTATCTTACTGAACATGTGCGTCGAAAGTCGGGTGAACGTTTGCGAAAACATTCCGTCTTGACTAATTGACACTTTTTATGTGGAAGTTACGGTTTTTTTTAGATGAAAACTACCGAAAATTTCACTGACATCTCGTTCATAACCTAAGAAAACGTGCTTTTGACGTTGACAGGTAAACAAAGTTAAGTTAGCTGCGGACTATTTTTACGTCAGAGGACGACGTAGGAAGTGATACGCCAATGGAATTGAGGACTAATTGCGTAATTTTGGCGGGAGTGTTCAAATGTAAATTGTTCGGATTATCAAAATATTCACCGAGAATGCCCAGTTTCAAAACAAACTGGTTTGTTTTGAAAACAAACTGATTTGTTTTGAAATTTGTCCTGGATTAGTGAGAATTCCAAGAATTTATTATCAATAAAACAACTAAAAATAGTGTTGTATGTTTTTTATTCTAAAAATCTAAGTCGTCATCCGGATCTTCTTCGTCCCAATCATCTGCTTCGTCTAATTGATAATGGATTTGTCCTCCACTCGTCTCATTTTCCTCTCTGAAATTTCGACGAATTATTACAACATTTTTCAAGAAATAATTATTATCCAATATACACTTAATAAAAATTTACTTCGGTAAATAAGGCAAAACCAATTTATCCCGTTCTTCCTTCTCATTTTCCTCAAGGCTAATTTTGAACGTGGTCAGGTTTTCTGGCAAAGTAGCCTTCAAGCTTTCTTGGACGAGAGTTCTAGCGTCCAATTTTTTCAAAGGTTCACTCTTAAGTTGTGAATTTTCGAACCAAAACTCCTCCATTTGGCTCAGTATCTTCCCGCTGTCTTTTTTATACGTAATTTTCACTCTCTGCTTATCTCTTTCCATTGGAATTAAATTCAAAATGAGTGTGGCAAAATATTCGTACGCTGGACAAACTTCAGTTTGATCTTCAAATAGGTCTTGATGCAGTATAGTAATCAACTGTGATATACCTAAATTATCATATATGTAGTTATTTCTGTGAACATTTTCTTTAAAACCCCATTTCTTGAAATTGTTATTTTTTTAACTATTTTAAAAATATGAGTATTGTTTTACTTTTGTTGTGTTTGAGTTTATGTAACGTCCTTGCTACCTCCATTTGTGAGAAACGATGGATTAAGTGCGCAAGGGAATCCAACACCAAAACACAATCGGAATTGACTTCCATAAGGATGTCTTCAAGTTTTCTGTCGTCCATTGTAAAATCATGAAATTGTATAGGAAGACTACCTAAATCTTTCTGTCTTTTCACTAGAGAGCCCTCAAAGACAAAAAAGTGCACTTTTATGCCTTTCAGGACGTGACTCTGAATTAGATATTTTAGAAAAGATTTTCCTTGTAACTCCACAGAGTCTGCAACGAAAACCTAGTATGTATAATAATTTTGAATAATGTAAACAAAATTTATACCTTTAAAACAAATTGCGTATGCACACTTAGAATAAATACTAACTTACTTACCTTCTATTAAAACAAATTTGGTCAAAGGTGTTCCCGTTAAGTATGTGGTTAACATTTTTTTTTGTACACACCAACAACGATCTAACGTAGAAAGTTATAAAATCATTAAATAAGATGGATAATGTTAGGTTATGTGAGAAAATGATGAAAAACAAAAGATGATAAAAACGACTATCGATCTCATACGTACAAACATAACCAGCTAGTGCCCTCTCTTAACTGCAACTCCTGTTAAAATTATAATCAGTATACGAGGGACGTTCAAAAACAAAAACAAAAACTCTCCTTATAAATTTTGAGAAAATCGAGTCTTCGATGACCTCGTGGAAGAATACTGTAAATATCTGTTGCGTCTCAACACATATCCATCCTAATTTATTCCTAAATTTATACTGCTATCTCCTCGCCCATAAATTTTTTAAAAGTTCACAAACACAAATATTTGGCGGATGTCTGAATTATATTACGACCTGCAATCTTATCAAAGAACAATGAAGTAACTGAATTCGCCAGTTTATTAAATCCCTTCGACAAACAAAAAATAATATAAAAGGGAAAATTCTTTAAATGCGCGATAAGTCATCCGAATATTGCAATGTTGGTTTTTACCTTTTTCTTAATCGCTCTTATCGCGAATTGCGAAGGGCACATGAGCAGTGCCCCGAGGAAAACTCAATCGATTGAATTAGTGCAAGGGGTGAGTAAAAATCCACGAAGAATCTATATAGCTTTTGTCATCTGAAGAGTATAATAATATTATATTATTATAAAACTTTTGTAGCTCTTCAGACATGGAGGAAGAGTTCCCGTTTCTTTCTATCCAAATGATCCTTACAACGAACAAACGTTCTATCCAACTTTGAAAGGCGACCTCACGAATGTAAGTCTTCCTCGTTACACGTCCACCTCTTCATCATTTAATCACAAATGGAATTTATTTTCTTTATCTTATAAAACACACATGCATTCTCCGATTATACTATTATATGAAATCTACAGGCTGGAAAAAAAACAATGTACGAATTAGGCGTATCTTTGAGGAACCTCTACAAAGAGTTCTTAGGTGAAGTATTCAACGATCGGGCGGTGATTGCAGCGAGTTCAGCGGCGAGTCGGACTAAGAAATCTTTACAACTGACTCTCGCTGGACTCTATCCTCCCTATGGTTCCCAAATTTGGAATGACGACCTAATTTGGCAACCTATTGCGGCCAGTTATACTCCCAGTCCAGTGGACACAGAGTACTTCGGTTTCTTTTGTCCTTTATCGCAGAGCATTTTCGCGCAACAATTCCGAACTGCTCGATATCAAGAAGAAGCTGCGCAGATCAAAGATTTCTTGAATTTCCTCGCCGAGAAGACAGGGAAACCAATATCCACAGTATTTGACGTATTTTCGTTGTTCATTGAGCTCAAGGCGGAAAAAGAGTATGGTTTGAAAATGCCTGCATGGACCAGGGGAAATTGGGATGAATTAGCCAACATAACCGCCTTCACATACAGGATGATGAGTTCAACAGATGCAGCTAAGCAATACGCAGCTGGTTTTATGTTGAAAAATATAGTGGGAAAAATGCAGGCCAAAATTAATAATACTTTGCCAGCAGACACGAAAGTGTCGTTGAATTCGGGCCATGATATCAATGTGGCATTCATGCTGATCACACTCGGAGTTTACGATGATAAG